>JAJJKE010000157.1:0-37059 GCA_022376655.1 Xylariomycetidae sp. FL0641 | reverse complement strand
TAAATTACGCACGCCTTAGCTTAATTTCTTATAAAAATAAAAAAGGTAGGAGGCATTTAATTAAAACTTTAATATAATATATAAAAGATTTAAAAATTTATGCGCCGCCGGATAAAAGCGCGAAACCGAAAAAAAAACGTTAAAAAATAACGGCATATTCGTTACGTTAAACTAGCATTAAAAATCGCGTAAAAATAAAAAATAGCTATAAAAAATAATAAAAAATAAAAGGTAAAAAAAAAATAATAAAAAAAGACGGACACGTTTAAATATTTAAATAATATTATTACGTTACGCTAAGTTAAAATAATTATATATTTTAATAATATAAACTTTACGTTAAATTAAAATAAATTTTATAAACGATTAATTTTACGATTTAAACATATAAATATTATTAACTAAATTAAATACCCGGTCTTTACCGTATCGTAAGCTAACAACCCAACGGACCTAAGGTATATATAATACGTAATATTATTACTAAAACTCTAGCGTAAAACTATTAAGTAATAGTAGCCGTATGTAAACATATATAGCTATAAATAATTATAATTAACTATAATTAACTATAAGATAATAACGTTAATAAAACTAGCTGTACATAGCTAGACTTAGCTGCCTATAGTTGTAAATAACTATAAGCAGCTGGATTAGTTAATTAATTATAGTGCGTAGAATTAACTAAACTAACTAATCAAGAGGCTCGAAGTCCAGTCTGGTCTAGACGACAAGTAAATCCTGAGAATCTCTCAGGCACGTCAGCCTCCACGCCGAGGCGCCAGGATGTCTCCCACTCCCGAGTCCACTGCTGCTGCACGCCGCTGACGGAGTCTGGTGAAGTTGTCGAGTCGTCGCCAACAGCCAAAGAGCGTGACTGCGAGAGGCTGCAGGCCAAGCTTGCGGTGAAGGATCCATTCCCGAGGGACGGTGCGCGGGGCCCACGCTCTGCAGAGGCCTGTCACCTGTGCCTGCCACGCGTGCCACGGTGGATGGAAAGGCAATGGAAGGGCCCACCTGCCCTTGCATTGGACCCTGCAGGAGAGGTTGAATTTTCCCAGAGCTCCAGAACGTCGCCAGCCAGAACGTCGGGCGGGAAACCGATTTCGGCCGACCGGCGCGAACTCCCATCGCAACGTGGACGGGAATGTTTGACCAGTCCGTGCCCTCCTCCTTGTCTTCCCGATAGGCAACCTGTTTCTTCACGAGTGAGCAAGACCTGGGTGATGAAGCTCGTGATCCCCCGCGATGGGAAGTTTTCGACAAGCGGCCCAGAAGTGCATGTGCTTCGACCTCCATTCTCACTAGTGTATTAAAACTACTTCAATCTGCTAGAAAACATTAACAATCACATACGACCATAGGATCTGGAGTACTCGGGGTCCCGTCCGCTCCCCCATAGATAAGCCAGATACCGCTGGATCAGTAGTTGGGTCGGTGACGACCAGCGAATCCCCGGTGTTGTATGTTTTTCATTTTTGCACTTTCAAGGTTCTCTCGCCTGTATTTGTTTCCAACGTTGGCGAGCACTTACCAAGCCGTCTTAGATACACTGTTTTGGCCCTAATGGCGAATGCCTAATAACACCCTCCTGATAAGTAACCGCCATGATTACCTACCTAGATAGAGTCATCACGTGCCACATAACCCATACAGTGATTGCTTCCTTGGATGTTTCCGCTGCATTGTTCTTGCTGTTCCACGTAGGAAGTTTTTCTGTATTTTATGCCTTTCGCGTGTTCTTAAATATGCAATGGCATTATGAAGGTTTCATAAGTTTCCCTGAGACGCCAATACACCATTGCTCCCATGCAGCATCATAACCTTTCAGCCCTTGTGATCATTACCAGATAGCAGCCTGGTCGAAATCGAACCTCTTGAGCTCCTTGCCAGCATCCTCAACGTCCTTTTTGGCCTTCATGCGCATGTAGAAGATGGGGCAGTCCTTGGAGCTGCAGATGACTTCACAGTGAACGCTACCCTGGCAGCGCTGGCACTGGGTCCAGAGACGGCCGAAGCGTACCTCGAGGTCGGAGACCTTGTCGAGTGTCTTCTTGTAGAGCTCGCCGATGCGCGGAGAGCAGTCCTTGCAGACCGCACCCTCGCTCTCCTCCTTGCCCACCAGTGGTTTCTTGCATCCCATGCACGTCTGCGTCTTCTTCGCAAACTTCATCAGCCCGCCTACCGTCGGCGCCGCGACGGAAATGGCGCGCGTGTGTGCCCCCGTAAGGAGGGACTTGGACTTCGTCTCGCCGAGGATGGGCTCGAAGATGCGACCCAGAGGCTTCGCCAGCTGGTTGTCCAGGTAGTACCTCGTGTCGATGGGCACGTTGTTCTCGAGCACGAAGATCGGGTCTTCGGAGCGCTCAAAGTTCTTCGATCCGCTCGCACCCTTCACCATCACGTATGCCACACGGTCGCCCAGACCGGGAGCCGAACCGGCATCTCGCTTCTTCATGCGTTGAGCCAGCTCTACGTGAGCTTGCTTGGCGTCGTAGCTCTCTTTCGTGAGAGCCTTGGTAATCACCAGCTTGGACATATCGACCTTGTTTTGCAGCAGATCTGCAATCGTGTCCTTGACGTAACTGGTACCACGTCAGTACTCCACCCATCATAGTCACACACAAGTAGGGACTTACTCCTGAGCTCCAGGGACATCTCGGTCGATCAAGATCATCCTGAGGACCTTCTCGATGACTGTCTGCACGAGAAGACAGTTATCTCTCCGGACGGTTTCGATACCTTTCGTGTCCATTTTGTCGAACTTGTTAGGGTTCGTCCAATAGAGACCAGCGTATCGTTTCTTGTTGATCAGAAGATACGGGAAATACACTTTCTCGAACTCCAACTTGATGGGCTTTGTGAATTTCGACGATACGTAGCCCGCCGCTTCCTCGCCAAGCTTCATGGCTTCCTGGAGGTTCGTCGTTCCGAACTTGACCATGACTGAGTCCGTGTCACCGTAGATGACTTGCGCATCATGAGAATAGCCATTGGCAATGTTGTACTTCTTCTCCACTTCGTCCTTGGTCTTCTCGATCATCTGACGACCGTAACTTGTCGTGCTACTGGCGATCTCGAGGCAAGGCAGCTTGCCGGTCGTCGCACCGGTGAGACCGTACACACTGTTCGCGCTGACCTTCAGAGCCAGCTGACGACCGTTCAGTACCGCTTTCTTGAAAGGATCCGTCTCCACAGCCAATTCCCGTTTGGCCTGTTTTCTGGCCGTGAGCAGTTCCTCCAAGATCTGCGCAAGCAGACCTTTTCTTTGCTTGACCGTGACAAACATGTTGCCATTCGGCGTCACAACGTAGTCTTCGTCCTTCTTCAGATTGAACTTCTCGACGGCCTTCTTGTTGATGAGTGTCGTATAGCAGAGGTTGTGCGCTTGCATGATACTGGGGTACAGTGAAGCAAAATCGAGGGTCGCGATGGGCACGTCGTAGTAGCCACGAGTCGGCTCGATGACGGTGGCTCCTTCGTACTGATCATCCGAACTCTCTGAACGCATGTTGGGGATAACCAGCTTCTGCTCTAGGGCTTTTCGGAATAGTTGACTGATGAATTTGACTTGTTGCCCACGAGACAGAAGGAAGTTGAACGGGACACCTGTGACCCTGGCCATTTCCGTGTAGTTGGCCAGACAAGACAATTTGTCCATCAATCGTTGGGGGAGATACGCATCTTTCAGGCAGTATATCGCAAGACGTCGCCGTGATTCTGGTGTGCCGTTGAACAGCTCGGTGATCATGGTATGGTGCACATCCTCCTTCTGTTCACCTAAGAATTGAGAGCACACCGAGTTGAGTGTGTAGCTTCGAAGATGATGATCACGCTGAATCAGCTGCAGAAGGTCCAGTTGTAGGCGTCCATTGGTGTTGGTAGCTTTTGTGTCTCGATTGCCCATCTGCTTGCTTGAGAAGTTCGTCTCCTTCGCGACCGACCTCACGTTCGGTAACCGAGTCCAATGCTCAAAACCGTTGACCTTGAGGTGTCTTGCACGATCAAGGAGGTAAGGGAAATCAAAGTTGGCAATGTTGTAGCCGATGATCAAATCTGGGTCGACCTTGTCAAGGAAACGCTTCCAGGACATCAGCATGTCTTGCTCTCTTTCAAACTCCAATAACTGCGTTGCAACGATCGGACTCGTGGTATCCAGGCAGAAGACATTTCGGACGAATGGTTTGTTCTCTCCATAACGTGTGACAACGTTGGCAATTTGGATGACTGGGTCTTGGTTTGCTTCGGGGAAGATACCCTTTCGACCAGCACACTCGATATCGAAGGACAGGATTCGCAGCGGCGCTGACTTGGACCACTCGCCTTTCGGTTCATGGGATATTAATTCTCGATAGCTGACCTCGGCTTCGATCTGACAGCTCGAATGGCGCTCATTATCCGCGATCAGTTGATATTTGTCGGCAGGTATCTCTAACCAGGACATGCCGGGGATCTGGTTTGATCAGTGAAAGCCGTCTAATTCAGCGGAAGTGAAGGTACCTTGCAGTCGACCATAAGCCGCAGGACGTATTGGATATTGTCGAACGTCATAATACCGCCCTCCACTCCTTTCCACATTCCCTTCCAATTGGCATCGCCTCGTTCGAGAGTGCTCCGAACTTTGGGGATGAACTTTGGGTCGGTGACGGTGACCTTGATGTAAGGGCTTTGGGTATTGCCTTGAAACCCATATATGTTCTCCCTTAGCACGATGTTACAGGAGAAGATTACTTGTTGGTGCTGGGCGATCTGCGTCTCGAGGAATGCCTTGAAGGGTTCGCAATCGTTCGGCGTGAAGTTGACGGGTGCGGCTAGATAGAGATAGTGTTTGAAGTCGGTGACGTGGATCATTACAGAGTGGCCGTCTTCGGTGACGCCAAAGAACTTGACAGCTGCTTTGCCGTGGAGAGTACCCTCTTCAGCTTCGATCTGCTGAAAGATCAGAGCGTCCCTTTGGGGGTTGAAGTCGACTACTGGCGGTCGATCCCATGATTGATCTCTCTCTGAATTGGTCTGCTTGAGGTCGGATATGTCTTGACTGAACTTCTCGAGGACTTCGGCTTCGAAAGTACTCTTCCCTTGTGTCGCTCCGAGCTTCGACTTTGGACCGAGCTGTGAGCTGTTGAGGCGCGTTGCCGGGGAGGAGGACAGTGGATCTAATCGACGCTTCTTGCTTGAGGTCGGAGACGTCGGAATGTTACGTCGGTTGGGCGCATCACCAAGGACACGCTTCTGCGGGAGGATCGCGGTAGCCATAGCGGTGTCCTAGAGGTGCAGGTACAAAAACCGGGTTACTCTCTTAGGGCATGGGAATGAACTGTGAACTGGAGAAGGTAGGTGGTTTGTTTATGCGATGGTGAGCAGCTCAGCCAGGGCGTCAAAGGGTTGTAGCTTAAAGTGGTCTTGAAAGAGTCGCGTCGCGTGTTGCATTGACTGGGGTTCACGCTTTCAGCAAGCGTGGGGTTCCATTAACACGCGTCAGGCCTGTCCTGTCAGCGCGGGCGGCGGGACATCATGCCACAGAGTGGCCCACACTAGCAACTCACTTACGTATAAGCATATACTTCATAAACCCGTATATTATCTACTAGATGCATAATTCGGCTATGGTCAGCACTCCACTCCGCAACACGAAAGGTCCTTCTCCTTCTCAGTTTGTACTCGGGGACAGGCCATGGCCGCGTTGGGGAAACCAAGCCTGACATTGCCTTGGCTTTGAAGGGCTTTGATTCTTCTTTATTCTTTTTGCGTAAAGTAATTCGCCAGGCAAAAGCACTTCAGATGTCATATGGAGAGCTATGATGGTATAGATTTGGTGGGTGTGCCCTAGAGATCCAAGAAAATTGAGCCACTCTACAGCTCACGCCCGCTGGCCTTTTCTGCCGTGGGCTCGTCACTAGTCACTTTTCCGCTGGGTGTCCAGTCAAGGGCCTTCAGTCTCTCGGAGAGAATAGGGTGCGAGAAGTGGTAACTGGCGTACATCCAGTCGGCCTCCATCGTGCTCAGGTTCTGGATCTGGAGCTTGATGAGAGAAGCAGCAAGCTCAGCCTTGTAACCGAGGTTACGAGCAAATTCGTCGGCCTGGAACTCGAATCGTCGGCTAAGGATGTTCATCAAGAGCTTGATAATCGTGTCCAGAGGTGCCAAAGCGTCAGAGAACAGGATAAACCCAATGATAATAGGGTGCTCCTTGATGAACCCGAAATCGGTGTACAACGACTGATTGTTGACGAAAACAGAAAACAGCGAGAAGATGTAGAAGACGTGCACCTATCGATCATCAGTTAGCATATTGAACTGTAGCCTTACGGACGGGTTGAGCTTACCTGAGAGATACCGAATAGCCGGGTAGTGTGACCGAGCTTCCAGTGACCAAGCTCGTGGGCGAGAACAGCAACGACTTCCTCTTCCTTGCTCTTCTCGATCAAGGTGTCATAGATGACAATGTGCTTCTTCCACGGCAGACCGAAGAAGTAAGCATTGCTGTGGGCACTGCGCTTGCTCCCGTCGATGACGAATAATTCGTGGAGAGGGAAGTTCAGCTTCTTTGCGAGTCCCTCTGTCTCCGCCTTCAGCTTGCCTTCTTGGAGGGGCGACAACTTGTTGAACAGGGGCAGAATGACGATAGGGTAGACCGTGATCATGAAGACCTGGATAGCAGCGGTAGCGAGCCAGAGCCAGGTAACGAACTGGTTGCCAGTCTTCTTAATGATGCTGAGGAACCCGGCAAGAATCGGAGGCGCGAAGGCGAAGGCGAGCATGTTAGACTTGAGCATATCCATGACGAACAGCTTAGGCGTCTGCTTGTTGAACCCAAATTTCTCTTCCAGTACGAAGGTATGGTAGATACTGGTCGGGAGCGACAGAACCTGCTGGATGACGACGAAGGAGAGGACGAAGACGATGGACTGAGATATCTCGCCGGTGAAGCGGGCCGGTGCAAAGCGCAGTAACAGGTCGCCGGAGAAGGACCAGAGTTTCGGGAGGACATCGAATTGGTAGAAGGCGACGTTGGTGATCTGACTGTAGAGACCCTTCACGAACCCAAACTTAGCCTTGGCGCGACCGTATTCCTGACTTTTATCGTAGACATCCTGGGAAACCTCCTGCTCGAGAACCTTGGGAGGCTTCTTGTTCTTGAGGACCTGATACTGGCGAAACGAGAGGAATTCTTCGAAGCAGTACTGAGCGACGGAAAACCCGACGATCAGCTTCTTCCATGGGAAGAGTGGGCGGTCGAGGAAGTTGGCAAGACGCTGGTAATGATTGGTTTAGCCTTTGCATTCACCACCAAGAGCGCAAGCCTTCTCACCTGTAGAATATCCATCTTGCCAGACCTTTCAACCGGGCGAAGAGAGGAAAAGTTGCTGTCTCAGACAGACTGGAAGAAAGGCGCAATGACGAACGATGCCGCCCAAGCTACCTAAGCTACTACCTAGGTACTAAGTAGATGGAAGTAAATGGGGTGAGGCCTGGAACCATGTACGTGTCCTAGCCGCAGCAGTCCCACCATCTGAGGCTGGTAATTTCTAGATTAGGTAAGCGGGGCTGCCCGCTTCGGAACGGCGTCGGGGGCCGGGCGGGAGCTACTCGGGACGCCATCAGCCACATCAAATGTCCTTGACGCCCGACAGTTTCACTTCCCAACGTGGACCGCTGGCACCCGGCATGGATCGATTTCCGACACAGTATACGCCAGTCTCCCCCCTCGAAGCACGCTGATGACATGGGCTGCAATGCTGCAACTATCAGCTGCCTGGAAAGAAGCGATCATTTAGAAAGAATTACCTGCTTGCGCTCGGGATTGGCCACCCAAGCCGCCCTCCTGGAGCGCAACGGGAGACGGCGCGAGCTTGCCAGCAGCGAGGAAACCGGCGCTGATATCCTCGAATAAGAGTCTTAAGTCTACGTGAGGCCACCAGTATATGGGTGGGAGATCGATGCCGAACCGATGAAAACGTTGCTTAACGGCTTCGCCACCCCGGGGCTTCACGAGCTCGAAACCCGCTGGGCTAGCCGTGGCAGTATATGTTATTCAGCACCTTTGCATACATGAGCTTGGGATGACCCGGGATGAAGAACTACCCGCACATCTTCTCAGGTTGGGTTACCAGGGTCGCAGTGGCGGCCCTGCTCTAGAGATGAAAACAGGAGTACCGTGCACGGTCCTTCTCGTCTCACTGGAGTGCTTGAAGTTCATGTAGAGATGGCCAAACCGATGCGACATTCCATTACCTTATGGAACGTACACCGTGAGAATCTAGGCAACAAGCCCATTCCGGACCAAAGCGCATCCGGCAAAAGCTTTGTCTTCATCAGAGCACTTGAGTATGTCAGCATGGTGCTCTTACGAAGAATCTCGTACGAGTTTGACGTCGTGGCAGATGCAGTAGACCTTGTTGCCTTTCGTGGCATAGGATCTTCGATTAGCTCTAATACACCTTGATGTACGGCATTCGCGGTATAGTAGCTGTGATCCTGCCAATCCGCCCTGCACTCACGTCTGTAGTATGCTAAATATTGACTGGGCTCACAGCAGATCAGGTCGCGTGGTATGTTACTTGATGTCAGCGATGGTAGTGGCCCCCATTTCCCGATGAGAACAGTTTTCGGGACTGGGACAGGGTATCGATGGGGATCGTATCAAGTTATTCAAACCAGAGATGGCAACCACTATGGGGCCCTCATAAGCAGAGACTACGTCTCATCTTTTATTACGAGGTATGAAGACCTGTATACCCGTATGTGGTAAGCCTGCGGTTCAGACCATTCTCAGGTGGGCCACTTGTGATGCACAATCACTTCTTCGACCAATGAAGCATACAATGCGATAACTACGTATTGCAACAGCTCTGATATTATCGCAGAATGCAGTATACTAGTTCCGCCTTCTAATCTTTTACACATGCATTTTTCGGTTGTGTCTTATCTTTTAAAAGAGCAGACACAGGATCAGCGCCTTAAGGGTATTGCGACTGTAGTTAGTGCTGCCTCATCAGGCGTGACACTGGTATTATAAAAAGCCCCAGTACTGCCACTGAGGAAATGTATTGCCTAAGAAATATTGGCTCGAATTCTAGCTGCCTTCCATGTCTTCTTTAACCATAACAGCTGCCCCTATATTGTATCGTTACTGCTGATGTTTCTAGGATGACTGTCGTTGTGATATGCGACGAAAAGAGGGAACTATCAAAGGTAGGGACGAAGACCACTTTATATACCAAGGTGGGTGGACTAGGACCGGTACAACATTCACACAGTCACTGACGGTGCGCGCGCTGATCATCCGAACCTGTTAGCAAACAGTGACTCAGCGTGCGTCTGAAGAGTGTCGTCTGCGCAAGAGATGACTGAGCCAGAGCCTGCCTGAATTCCTGTACTGCCCCTGTTCCCAGACACTCATGCGATCCAACCTATCTGACCCATATTCGCGAAATACCTAGTATTCGACAGTGTTGCTGTCGAGTCACGATTTGACTTATTCTCGCTCTCTTGTTCCTGTTGTCTTAGACACAAGTGCCATTGGTCGTATGATACTGAAGTAACTTACATACCATATCATCAACTGCGTGCTTTTTGTATATCTATGGTCTTCTTAGCACAGGTGCTTCAAGTTGCTAGAGTTGTGTGGATCCTTCCAACTATTCGATGCCTGTGGTATCGCCTCTTTGTCACTCTGGGCTTGCTACATCGGCAACCACTAGGCGATGAGCTGGCGAACACCATCGAGGATCTCTTGTGCCTCATCTGGTGGATGGATCGTTGCCGCAGTCGCAGCCTGGGGCACACGGAATCTGTGCAGAGTACCTTGGGCATTGACAGTCTTCCTATACCATGATTGCCGTAGACTACCCATACTCCCCAGTCTTCGCAGTCTGGTAAGCTACTCCATCCCTCTCTCCTAGTTATTGTCACCTTGCATGTTTTATTTTCCACTGACACTTTACGGCACACTTTCTACCAATACTTCCTCTCCTCTGCCATCTGCCATCTATCTTCTTCCACCTCTCTGGACCACCCAAGCTGGAAGACCCTCATGCTACCTTAATCTTGCACCACGCCAAACCCAAGTACTTCTTGTCACACCCTCTTTTGCCTCCAGCAATCCCTTGGGATAGCCCCCCTCTCACCTTACATACCCCTTCGACAGGTCCTTCTCTATCAACACACCCAGGTAGCCAACCCTGGCAGGTTACCCCGTTAGCCCGTTGCCGTCCTTGCCTCCTGATCAGCTTTAAGTTTTGACCATATGCTGACCTTTAACATTTCCTAGTCCTCCACCTTCAGCAGCCAAGTCCTTGACTTTTGGGGCTCGGAAAGAAGGCAACGAACTCGACGAACTCTCCGTCTGCCTCCTACGATCACTCACGCACGAAGTACGTCATGTTCCCGCACCACCGGTATGGATAAGATACGAGACAATCAAACGGACTGACCGCCCGCATTGATCCTAAGATTGGACGACCACGCAGGACGTTGGTTGATTGGTGCACCCTCGACCCAGCAAGTGAGTGACTATGACATGCTCACCTGGTACAGTGCCCAGCCAAACATGTCAAATTTTTCTGCGCAGGGGACAAAATTGGCTTCCATCTTGCGCATTCGGAGCAAAATGTATCCCTCGAGCCTCACAAACTGATATCGTGACCGTCTCTTTTCCCTCTTACAGCTCAACAGCAGTGGCAATCTCTAACATAAGCAGACGCCTTTAGCTTGGCCTTTGCCCGATATCAAGATCTATTCTACCATCTTTACCGTCGTCACTTTACTTTTACGAACATTATCGTAGTTAGTATCGCCTAGGTTTGTTGAACCCTTCCTTCCTTCATTTACCTACCGCACAAGCTTAAAGCTAGGCTGCGGTAGTAATAAGGACCTGAGCTAATATGGGACCTGAGAAGTCGACTAGAGGGACAGAACAGGCAGAGCAGGCACCCGCGGCCACCTGGTTAGTGGCTAGGAATCAGCGCCCGGGCCCTGAAGGCACGCTGTGGCCCAAGCCACGCTACCCTATTAGCCAAGGCCAGGCAAGCCACGGAAGCGGCCGATCCCTGCCACGGGCCAGCGGGAAGGCGCAAATCACTAGATTCCAGGAGCCAGGCACGCCAGGCTGTCGCAGCAGGCAGGTGCAGGCTGTAGGCTGGTGCAAGTAGTACGTGCGCCGTCACATCCTCGTTGAGCAGATGCAAAAGCGAATGGCCGCAGATGCATCACCCATGCCACCGTGTCTTCTCCCGTGGACGAAGTCGGACTGACCTGCCTCTTCTCTGCCAGTGGAGCTGCGCGCAACCGCCGAGCAGGCCGGTCGACCTGGTGAGAGCAGCTTTTCCCATCCCTTCAGCACCCTCTGCCCTACCCTCTGCATCCTCGGTGTGCTAACTGCGGCTCGTATTCCGCGCCAGATCGTCTTCGGCGCACATCGGTGTCAATGAACTCGGCCGGCCTAGCACCCTTGTCCTCACCTACGAACCCGCGATCACTCCGCTCCCGTTCACGAGTGTCGGATGCGAGCGTGAAGCCCGTGCCCGCACCCTCGCCTTCGCCATCACCAGCAACGAGAAAACCGAAAAGGCCGAGGAAAAATACAGGTAACCGGAAGAAACAAGCTGCCGACGAGTGGTACACGCTCCGTGATATTCTTGACGAAGAGAAGACGCCGGACGGTGGCACTCGCTACCTCATAGACTGGGAGGGTACCGACCATAACGGTAACCCCTACGAACCATCTTGGGTATGCTATCCTGCAGGCCATGTGCCTGCTTGTTTGCTGGGATTGAGTGGCTGATGCTGCGTGGTAGGAACCCGCGAGGAACGTTACCGAGGTTGCGATTGCAGCTTGGGAGAAATTGAAGAAGCAGAAGCAGAAACAGAAGCAACAGGAGCAACCAGAAGACGATTTGCAAGAGAAGGCACAGGCTGAGAGCCAGCCGGGGCTGGAAAAGCGCAAGGGAGCGCAAGAGACACCGAGAAAAGCCGCAGTTGCGCCAGCACAGACGGCAAGCCAGGTTCCAGAGCAAAACGCTGCAGCACAGGACAAGGACAGCGATTCCGACGACGTGCCGCTCAAGCGGAAGAACTGGCGGCGGAACAAGAGAGGCACTGCTAAGAGGTCCTCCGACAGTGTGCTCGTGCGACCGTCTAAAAGCGCAGCAGCAGACGATAGGAAACGGCGCCGAACAGACAGTTCTGTCAACCCCTTACTGCGCAAGGATCACGTGGCCACCGCACCGGATACGGGTCTGGTGGCTTCGCGTCACCCAGGAGACACGGCTTCGGTGAGGAAGACTGCGGCCCCGGCTCCAGGCTCTGGACCCCCTTCAAGACCTTCCTTAGCGGTTGAGCTTCAGCAGCCTCCATCCTTCGTGCGCTCAGAGTTCCAAGTCATCTCGCCTTCAAGATCAACTCAGCACTCCTCGCAGTCGACTTGCGCTGGCCAACCTCGATCAGCCCCGCCAAGGCCTGGCGCCGAACGTGACGAACGCATTATTCCAGACTCCCAAGCAATCTCCGGCACCACTGCTTCTGAGGTCCACAGTAGCCTTTCTGATCACTATCACTCTTTCACAGCCAGCCAAGCTGGTTCACGTCCTACAACGTCACAACAGTCACTGGCGGACCGATCGCGCGAACCCGTCGCCCCATCAACCCAATCCATCACTTCGCGACAAATTGATCCTCGCTCTGCCAACGTGTCCAAGGCTTGGACGAGTTTCTTATCCACAACCGATCTAGGTTCAGGTGCTCTAGATCCGCGAGCTTCCCGGCAACACCAGGCATCGCCAACTCCAACCAACAGCGCATCGCAGGAGTCTACAAGTGGAAAGTCCTCTGGCTTTGTATCACAGCTGCCGCTGGATGCTGACGTTCTTGCGCCTACTCCACAGCCAGCACCGCCGTCAAGGTCAAGCAGGGGGGCATCTGTAGGCCAAGACCGTGAGTTTACCTGGGCAAATTCTGAAAAGTCCTACACAGGTACTCCCGAAACGCCTCAGGACAGCCAATCCTCATCCATCTCCTCACAAGCAGCGCAAATTGTTCTGCCCTTGACTAGCCACCCTGCAGACCTTTCAACCCAGAGCCAAGGCGACTTCTCAGTCTACGACGAAGATAGTGCCGTTACAGACAACGCGTCTTCTAAAGCACACACGCAGCAGTCATCACAACGGAGTCAGGCATTGAGCGAGCTAGATCGCAATACCAGATCCGCACCTCAAGACCAAGGACACGAACCCGGCAGTGTCTCAAATTCGGCATCCGCATCCCTTACCCCCACCCCACGCATCTCTGATATCGATCCATTTCCACGCCGTCGCGAAGAGCAGCCGGCTACCTCCACGCCACTGCAAAATTGGCCCCAGAGACTTGCCGAAGCTCGAAACAGTGTAGTTTCGGATAGGCGACCAGCGACTCCGGCGAAAATGGACACTCCTTCGGCAGGGGGGACGCCCTTGTCGGCGCGTGAGAGATTCAATCTCCTTGCCGATGGTTTGAAAAAAGATTTCGAAACATTCGGTTCGCGTGCGACCCATGCCTCGCCAGAGAATCATGCGGCATCAGGAGACCATGGTGATGCCACAATCAATCCCAAGGTGGTTGAGAAAGTTGAGCATGGAGGTCATTCTGACCTCGGGAACGTCACCGGAGCCGAGACAACGGTGCCCATTGTCTCACCGAGTCCCATGGTATCATATCTACACAATGTGCCTGCAAACGAAGTTCACAGTGCACCCGACTTGCCCGACGTACAGGCTGGACTCGACGAGGAACAAGTGCAGACGTTGGATCCTGCTGCACTGACGTTATCCATTGAGCATGACGCGGATGCCAGTGAATCAGTGCCTACGGACGATGACCCTCCCACCAGCCTTCCGATGCCATTGCCGTTGGCCTCTGAGGACGATGAAGTACCTCCGGATTATCCGGCCAGCTTACTTCGCTATGTTCCCTGTGGTGCCAACGAGTACCTGGTCACGCTTCCCTTTCACCCTACTGCCCGATCGCCATACAACGATATTCTACGCGAAGGCGAGATGGAGATGGTAATCAAGGAGTACAACGCGGCCTTCCTTGTCTCTCCCCATCAAACACCACAGCCCCGGACTGTGGCCAAGGTCGACGAAATGTTCACGCGTCTGTTCGATATCTGCGACTACCCGCCTTTCCTTGAGACGATAGAGTCATTACCCTCTAAGCAAGTAAGCGGGCATCTGGCCAGCACAAACAGCAAGTTTGCTTTCATCTCAGAGTTGTTGGATGTACTCAGAGAACTCGGAGCAGAGAAAAAGATTCTGATTCTCGCACGACCTGGGAAGCTCTTGGATCTCCTGGGTCACTTAATCCAAGCCAAAGGGTTAAAGTGCTTCCGTGCAGGTCAAGAGGCCCGTGGACCCATTGATAACAAGCTTGGCTTAAGTGTCGCTGTGTCTTCAACGGCAGACGATCCGGAATCTCTTCCCAAGGATACCGACGTGGTCATTGCTTTTGATCACACCTTTCGGCAGGATCAGTTACCAGCACGTGATGAAGGGCATTGTCCAATGCTGTTGGTGTTGACGAATACAGCATCAATCCAGCATCTGAACATGCGAATTAAGGATAACCTGGGACCTCTGGAGCGCAAGAACATTTTGATACTCGCTCTTGTGAAAGCCATGCAACGGGTTGAGGAGCCATGTTCATACATTCCGGACCCAGACAAGGCTCCTACACCTTTCACTATTGCTGAAACTTTTGCCAGGCAGATCCACGCGTCAGAATTTCACAATGACGACTTCTATTGGGAGCCTGATGTGGTCCCAGAGAACGTCTTTGACGATCTATACGCGGTGGATAGCCAACCCAGTGCGCAGAAGCGGGCCTATGTAAGTTTTGACATAATGTCTGATCTCTCTTATACTTCTAACTAACAACGACCAGATCCATGATGATGACGATGAACTTCCCTCAAAGCGCCCAAAAACGTCGCAACCTGAAATCGTTACTGAAACGCTCCCCATGAGCGAGGCCCTAAGAGAGTTCATTGGCAATGATATTCATGGCGCTTCAGGACAGACCGTTACCATTCCCCTCCAGAAGATGGAGAATCTGGTAAAAGCCGTGAGCTATCCAATAACGGTCACTGGGTTGCATTCCTCTGCTAACACTATGCAGTTCGGCCAACTAGAGGCGACGCTCCAAGAGAACAAAGAGCATGAAGCTCGACATTTGGATCTCATCGACAACACAAGAAAAGAAGTCGAAAGCCATGAGAAATCTGTCAACGCTATCCAAACATTGTACATGGAAGCCTTGAAGGAACGTGGCGAGTTTGAAGCCGGCTACGAATCCCAGAAGGAGAAAGCCAAAAGACTGGATGAGGCTCTAGATACGAGCGCTTCCGAAACGTCAAAGCTCAGAAAGATGATATCAGGGCTTCAAGAAAAGCTTTCGGAAGCAAATGAGTTGCTAACCAAGTCATCCAACCCTGATATAAGAAGAATGGCGTCGATCGCAACGGACCTCGAGGCTGAGAAGACAAAGGCTGGAAGACTTGAAAAGCGCCTCGATGTCGCCGAGAGTGACCGAAAATACGCACAAAATCAGTACCAAGAAACGCGTGATCTGGTTACCGAATTGAAAGACGCGAATCGGACATACGAGAAGGAGATCGAGGAACTACGTCGCCTAGCTGACGCTACCGTGATTGAGGTCAACAAGATTCAGTCCAAGAACGAAGTCAGAGAGTTGACCCGCATGCTAAATGAACAGAAAAACATGGTTCGCGATCGGGAACTCGAACTGATTCGCCTCAAGGAGGAGGTGAAGACACTGAGGAACAGTCGAAGGGAGACGCGAGGGTCTAGTGTACCTCGCAGTCCACGATTGAGTGCTCTGGGCGTCATGAGCCCGCGCAACGGAACTCGAGGACCGAGCGCCATGGGAGGGGCTAGTAGTAGGGGAACCAGCCCCGCGTCGGCGATCGGTGGTCCTGAGGGAAACGTGCTCGGGAATCCAAGCTCGGCATCGTACGGCCAGGCTGTTCCCAATAGCCGCTTCAACCACCTGCGAGACCCAAGGTTTTGAGGGAAGCTGATGACCGTTGTTGCAATGCCGGTCTTGTGTTTCATACCCAGGCACTGGTTGGGCTCGATATCTGCCGTTGATCTTCTTGCTCCTGGCGAGTTGGGCCCTCGGCAGACAATGGACACAGAAGACTTCGACTGCGACACCCATCCTCATTGCTCCTTGCCGCCTACCCAAACAAGGGTTCTGGCCTTCGCCCAGTACTATGGCCAGTCCGCGGGGTACTATATACTATTAGTATCATGGTACTCACTCGTGCATGGCTTTCACGGAAGAATGGAGTTTTCGACGTTTTGGAGTTCGGACTGGAGACGAATGGAGCCAAAGGGGGGGACTGACTGATTGAATTGACCCAATGGATGGCTCTACTCTGGGTAGGGTGACTTGGGATTTGCATTTGACGATTCCCGATTTGGTTCGTTTACATACCGATGAGCCGCGAGTTGCTAGATACGGTAGACAGGGAGGATACCAATTTTGTTTTCCCGGAATGTGCTGTTGCTCGATGTATTTCTGCTGTGTTGTTAACATGTGATACGCTTTGCTAAGTCCTTCCTATGTGAATGTGCAGGTGCTTAGGCAAACCCCGATTTACTTGCGGACCCTGGCTGGCCATCGCTGGTTCATGGTGATGAGAGTGGGATATAGATCATGTGGTGGTTCAACCGTCGCGCTACTCCCGGGCTGGGTGATCGGGCCGAGTGTTTGCTAACATACCTTATACAGTGGGATAATCACGTTGTTAGCGATTATTCTAGTGTAATCGGTGCATAGGATCATCCTCTTAGTACCTGATTGTCCTATGGCTTAATTTTACTGGCGGGATAATCATTGCAGTGGTGATTATCCCAAAACCTGCGGGGAGGTGAGCCGTGGACACGTACGCAGACTTCTGTCCGGCCTGTGGACCTCCCCGTCTGAGTTCGCGTCGAGGCGCTCTGACTTGATGATACCTACCTATCACCGCCGAGCCGAAAACCACGATTGTCTTGGAAAGACCCGGGAGAGTGGGAACAGGAAACCAAGCGACAGACCTGGCCAAACCCGGGCCTCTAGAGCGTGGAATGCATGCTGGGGACACACGTGACATCCGCATGGATCTTGCCGCCCACTTCGGCGGTATATCAACCCATCTAGGAACATGCTGGCAGCTTTGGGAGACAGCCTTTGCGTTAACACCTCTTGCTCTATCCGTAGGGTAGGAGAGCTACTCCACAACTCCGCCGTACTTGCCGTAGAGCCCCGGGGTTAGGGACTATAATATCCAGCAGCTCGGCACTCTCTGGCATCGGGTGTTTATGAGCACAGACTCGTTGCGGCGATATGTTCTATAGGTAGCGGTACCTAGTTGGTATCAATCCCAGAGGCAATGCTTGTGGCTCGTGGCTGGGGTAAGTTGGGCGTCCTCCCGGCACGGTTCCCACCCCTGTAGCAAGAACCTGGAAGAACGAGGATGGCACCCGCCGGTTTTGGGATTGAACATCCTCATGACATCGGTGACATCATGGGCAGGTAGATGGATGCTTCGTGTGGTTTGTCGCATTCCAGCTTCCGGAAGTCGAATGTTAGCAGCGGTGACCTGAGCTTTGACTCGAGTCATGCGATTTGTCCCCAGGTTTCCTCAGTACTGGCTCAACCCGGGTCTTCAGCGACGACACCGGATCTGGGGTGAAATATGGGGGGCAATGTGAAGAATAGGCTGGTTGGCTGGTGGGTGGATGAGTCTGAAGTCTGATTGAATGCTTTACAAGACAGGAAAAGAAAACGAATGCCCGCCTCTATCGTCATCACATGTAGCCTCCTGGTGTCCTCTGCCGCCGAGAACTTCTTTTTCTAGTGGTATAAGACAGTTAGACATACACACGACTGGCACCAAACCGTGCCGGTCTGTTCGCCAGTTCTGGACAACACCGCCTGTCGCCTTCATAGATGGGGGAACCGCCCTTCAGATTGGTCCGTTTTGAACTCTACCCTATTGTGAGACCGTGCGCTTCGTTTCGATGTGGAGGCATGTGTCTCTTATTTGGACTCCTCGGGGTATAGATCCTCCTTCAGCACGATGCCAAGCTCCTCCCGCATGGGCTTCAGCTCCTCGAGGTACTGCTCGTACTGGCCCTTGTTCTCGACCTTGGCCTTGATGCCCTCGAAGACGCGGACGGCGGTGGGGAAGTCGTTGACTCTTCGCGCGGCCTTGAGAGCGGCCTGGATGACGGAGGGGGCGGGGACAAGATCGTAAGCGAATGCGTTGTTCAGGTTACGCTGTGACGGGTCAATATCAGTATGGTTTCGTGACCATGTCGGGAGGATGGTTTGCATGGCGAACGGCCGGGCGAAGGATTACGCCAGGCGTCGTCGGCGCCAACGTGTCGTGTCTGCTAGGCGAGCGATAAAAGTGGTGGTACGAACCTGGAGCTCGAAAACATCCTGTACGGCGTCGAATTCCTTCTCATACCTATGTAGCAGCTTCAATTAGTTTCCAATGGAGCTGCCATGCGAGATTTGCGACCAATTGAGGTTTGTCAATGGTATCGTGGTTGAAGGCCTCCAGAGGTCATCGAATGACTAGCGCCGATCCGCCTCCACTGGGATGCCTCTCCCGATCCGTGTCGAGGACTGAGGCATGCCAACAATGCCTGAGAGTGCGAACAGGTGCCGCTTACCTGGACGAGAACTCCTCAAAGGTCTCCTCGGGCGCGTTGCTACGGCGGGCGGCGGAGGTGGTGAAGTTGGAGGTGGTGCCGGCTACGCCAGCCGGGGCAAACTGGGCGCTGGCCCGAGCAGTGGTGACGGGGCGGTAGGCGCGGAAGAGGGCCTGGGTGGGCGTGCGAGCGGCGACACGGAGGAGCGAGGTCGACGACATGGCGAAGAGAAGACGCTCGGGTTCGGCGAGGCGAGGTAGAGTGGAGAGGGGACTGTCGAGGTCTGTGTTGCTGCTGACGGGAGTCGGGGTTGGCAGTAGGTGGTGGTGGTGACAACCGGGAGTGGTTCGGGCGGATGTTTTGTAAGGTAGGTATAGGTTAGGTAGGTAGCTGCAAGGCCGAGCC
Organism: Xylariomycetidae sp. FL0641; assembly: GCA_022376655.1. NCBI lineage: Eukaryota > Fungi > Ascomycota > Sordariomycetes > Xylariomycetidae sp. FL0641. The sequence continues at coordinate 17,953 of JAJJKE010000157.1, read as the reverse complement.
AAGCGAGCAATAACCGTCAGGACCGTAATAATCGGGGGATCCTGTGAAATTCTCAATCGAATGATCCGTGCTGCCGTGCCTGCGGAAGTGGAAGTCGCTCACCAAATGCCCGCTTCTGATTGGTAGGGAAGTGCGAGCTGGCCTAACCCAGGCCAGGGCAGGCTAGCAGGAAGCTGCCCAGTGCCAAGGCCCGACAGCCAAAACGAACATTCAGGGCGAGCTTTCCCAGAGATTCACCACGTGGCCCAAGCGCTGCACAGCAGGCAGGTGTCTTACCATTCATTACCTCATTGCTTGCGCCTCCAGCTCTAATACCCTTATTACCTACCTCTCCTTTAAGTACCCTACCTACCTCCTAGAGGTATACCAACTGTTGTTGAGGGATTCTAGGTACCTACCTACCTACCTTAGGAACCTACCTAGGTAGGAGGTAGGTTAGCTAGGTTCCTCGCTCAATCTCGCGAACTCTGCAGACCGAGGCCGCGACCACCTGAACAAACAACATCAAGCTTCTGCTCCTCGTCAGGGAAATGATATTAAGGTATTCACGACTCTCGACTTCTTATGGTCTTCTACCTATCAAGATCTTGTCCTAGGTCGGCGATGCCCTCTCCTCGCTCTCTCTGTCCATTGCCTTGAAAGCCTCGAGGAGGGCGTCCACACGCTTTAGAAAGCGTTCCAAGAACATCTCCTTGACTTCGGCATAGACCTGGAGTCTTCGCTCTACTGTCTTCCCAACCGAATAGTGCTGCAGGAAGTGGCGACGACAAGCTTTAGGCTCAATCGTGTGGATCTTCTTCAGTGCCGCAACCGCCTCAGCTACCGTCTCGCATCTAAATCCAACCTCCGGCGGCACCTTAGCTGGATCGACACCTGAGTCGCAGATCACCGGAACTCCAGCTGCCAACGCTTCCGAAATGTGTATCCCGTCAGCCTCGACATATACAGGGCCGTATTGATCTGCCTCCCGTTTGGTAAGAGCGAGCAAGACTTTCTTGTCAGCAAAGAACTCGGACTTGTTCCGCTCCGTCACGTCTCCTCGGACACTGACCGTCGCCATGTCTTGACTGAGAAGCGGTACCAAAACTTTCTCATAGTACTTGACCGATTGGTAGTCAGACAGAAGGCCTCCTACCACGAGCTTATCTCCGGCCAACTTGGCGATTTGAATTCCTCGAGGAATGTCCTTGTGGGGCGACAATCGAGCTAGCATAGCGAGCTTTGTTCTTTCACAGCCGGGCTGGAACTTGACCACGTTCTCTGGTAGCCCATTGGGAATTGCTGCCACAAAATTCGCTCGCATATACTTCTGCTGAAGTTCCGAAACAGTGATCACAGGCAAGTCGGGGTTCTTGTCTGCCACTGCTTGATGTTCAGGGCGATCTCGAGTAGACCCATGCCAGTTGACTAAATGCGGTACAGGGAGACGCTCCAAGGCTGTGTCCATCTGTTCCTTGTGTGGGATGTGGCAGTCGACGATATCCGGCATCTCCTCCTCTACGACCGCTTCCATAAGTCTGATCGTCTGGCTCAGTGCTTCTTGCTCCGTCTCTGACGTCGCACAGCGTGGGTCCAGAGGATCACTGAAGTCCCAGAGCGGGTTCGAGCAAGAAGCGTGAAGTTTTCCGGGTACCACAGATCCCGCAGGCGCAATAACGTGGAGATCGACACCCCGACGATGGAGCTCGCGAAGCATGTACACCGCGGAGCGTTCCGTTCCTTTGTACCCATCGTCGCCTGGCTCAAGGGAGACATTGACAAAGGAGGGGAAGACGAAAAGGACCTTTCTGATGCCATGGCTATCGCATTTCGGGCCTGACGGGTGGCTCATAGGCGTGAGAGGGGGGCCATTCAACGCCCTATTGGGATACAAGACCATATTGCCGGTAAGTGAAGCTATCTGGAGTTGTGTAGTGACAGTTTCAGGGCGTACAGTGCAGTTGGTATATGCAGGCTTGGTGATTTTACTAGCCCGTTCCTGAGCTTATTACGTTCATGAAGAGCTCTCCTATTAATACGGAAAAGAGCTGAGGTGAATGAACTATGCCAAGGGGTTTTCGCATTGGCCGTACCTTCTATTCACCATCCATAAACGACAAACATTGAATCACCGAACGATGGGGCCCGCCAGTAATCCAATGATGTATACTTGCTCACTTCTCGGACATTCACGGACCGTCAATAGCAGTCGGCTATCGCCTCCATTCCCCTCTCGGTACTTGAGTTGAGATGGTAGCACATCCTCGACAATTCCCAGGAGCGAGGTTTCAAACACAAACACAGTCCACATGATGCATCAAACATGCCTGCCCAGTCCAGTTCAAGTGACAAGCCGGACACTTACTTCAGTGAGTCCTATCTCATGTTGACGGCGCTAGGTAGGTATGAGGTGAAGCCACACTCACTCGTGGTGGCAACGTCACATAACCAAATTGGCCTGCTGGTGTCCCGCACGTTCCGCTACAATACACCCTTGTAATTGCCTGACCGTCAGCTGTGAGTCACATCATCGTGTCAATCAGAATTGAGCACGCAAGGTTTATCAACAGACCGGACGGTGAGGCTGTGGGAAGCTGGTACCACCCGGACGGTATAGGCAATCCATACTTCCAAGGTTCTGCCACACACTCTACCTGTAGCTGGCCTGTACCTTCTCGAACACATACCTTGAGGTTATTTGCACCAGTAACTTTTGCTTTGGCAAGCCACATGGTAATCCTGCCAGCTGCAGTTGTGACTTCGGTCTCACACCGGCAATACAATTTCCAGTACCTGCGTTAGGGAGGAAAGAAGATGTGTAGTTGCGCCTTGAGGCGCAAATATGCTTTGTCTACCCCGATCCTGTACCGTCTCAACCTTGTCCCCACCTGTACGTCCTCGACTCACGGTATCTTCGACACTGGTTTCTGCACCATTCGTTTTTAATTTTACTTCGAAGCGCCCCTCGTGTCCTCGAACCGAGTCAGAATCGAGACCTACCCGTGGTTTTTGTGGCCATCATCCCTTCGATTCCATTACGGACGTCCTGTCGAACATAACATGGGGACGCAAGCGGCCCGTGGATTAACAAGACCATCTAAATTAGATGGGCAGAACGCTTGCTATATATAACCCCGGGAAGAATCCCCTAGCCTGGGGACCCTCCAGTTGAGCCAACCGGGCGAGACGCCAGTTTTAGCGCTGTCAGGAATCGAACCTGACTCCCAGGATATTTCCACTGAATCTTTCCCTAGAGCCCCATGTGGCTACAATAGGGTTCCTTTAGGATATCATATTTTTGTTGATACTTCCCGGTCTAGTATTAGTGTAGTAGTGAATGCTGCTGTCAGAACTCTCAGAAAAGCCACGTTGGTATCTCCGTTCTAGTGTGTTGGTTCGTATTTAAGGACCTATTAACCACGGCCCATGGACTGGCACCGTAGGCCTCATACTTACCGAGACAATATCACAACGAACTCCAGTCCTCTTCGCGCATCCAATTCTGACAGTTGCTGTCCATCGAACACCCTCGTCTCTGGGCTCTCGTCCGCGATATATCGCCTCTTACTCACCCATCGATACCATACCCCGAGCATCTCGCCAGGTCCAACAAGATGCGCTTTCCCATCCTCCCTCGACTTACCCTCCTCCCTCTACTTACTCTCCTCCCCTTCGCCGCAAACTCTCGCGAACACCCTTTCTTCAGCCCCGACCCAAGTAAAAGCTGCACGCTAGACGTGTACATCTTCAAATTCGAGCATCTGCATGAAGAATTCCAGGACCTGGCCTACATGGTTAACCTCGTGTTCGCGGACGGCGGCTATGCGTTCCCGCCAAGCCAGATCATGTCCGTTTGGCAGTTCCCTAAGTACCAGGCCCCACGTTTCGACCACGATGGGAAGGACGAACCGTGGAAAGCCGAGCCACTGACGGTGGAGTTGCGTCCTGGGGAGGTTGGGGAATCTGAGGTGGTGGCCGAAATCGGTGGCGAGGCCTTTTTTAACTCGGAGGACAAAGAATTTTGTGGCGTGAACACGGAGTTCGGGCCACCGACCACATTCCTGCTGCCTGGGATTCTTGAGGTAAGTTCCTGCTGTCGTGGGATCGTGTTTTGACCCATATCTCGTGGCAAGATGCTGACTGAGCCTGCGTCGGTTAGGAGAAGAGGGTTAGTTGCCAGTATTATTGCTGAGCGCAAGTACCTTTTCTCTCGTGGTCATGTTCGTCCAGCAGAAGGGGTTTTCCTCGGTACTCCAGTCTTGGAGGTGTGTTTCCTGTTCTTCAAGGCGTTAGGTCGGCCCTGCTTTTGCCAGTCGAGGAGGTTGAGAGTCGAGACAGCCTGTGCGGCGCGTTTTGAAGCGGCAGTGCCTCACGGCGGTTGGCATCGGTAGGGAATCTCCGGTCTGGTAACTTCGACCAGCGACGGTCATTTCAATGCAATATCATCTCACAACTTGCGTTCTCGGTATGACAGGCGTTCTAGCTCCCAACCTTACGTGCCTCGGCTTCCACGGATTTCGTTCGTAGCGATCGATCTACTGTGACAATGTACAATGGCAAGTTGTCTGCGAGGCCAAGCCCCTTTTTCGACACCGATAGCCCTACAGCAGGCCACGTGAAACCCTCAACGGTGCCGAGGCCCAAGGCTGGGAAAAAGTGGCTACTGCAGTGAAACAATTGTTTCCTTCACAGAAGACGACGAGGTGGGTTCGTCGGTGGATACCTAGAGCAGGCAGTGACAGGCTGACAGCCCTGGGCGTTGTATTGGCGGGGTCACAGCACGCTGTGGTCACTGGTAGGTGGTTGCTGCCGAATGTACCTACCAGGTGGTAGTTAGTGCTGGGCAGGCAGGGCAGGCAAGGCAGGGCAGGGTAGACGGTGTCTTGGCGCGCCGTGGCAACCCGAGCGAGCCGATAGGCCGATAGCTCGTGAGGTCGATAGTCAGATAGCCGGGACTGAGATGAGATTATCGGGGGCGGGACTCGACTCAGCCGCTCTCATTGGCAAAGAGGTACCTAAGCTTACCTACTAGGGATCCCCATCCTGGCCCATTGACTTTTTAGATGACCATTTCGGCCGCGCAAATTTGGGCCTCGTCCCCTTTTGTTGGCGTCCAGTGTGGATTGGCAGATTAATGAACACCTTGCACTTCTTCGTCTGAGTCCTGTGCGTTGTGCTTTCTCCTTCTCCAGTTCCCTCACGGAATCCCGTCCTCGTCATCGTGGTCGACACTCCTGCCTCGCGCCGCCCTGTGCTTCTTCGCTTCTCCGCCTGACCAGTGACGCGTCGGTGCCCTTGCGAGACGGTTGCACGGCTACAAGCTTCTAATTCCGAGCCCGGTTTCCCTTCGCGTCGCTCCTTCGGTTCCGTCTTGTTAGCTCTCCCGACACAGTTCGACACGATTCCTCGCGTTTTGCACGTCGACGACAATAGAAGAAGAGCCAGCCAGCGCGTTGTCACAACTCCAATCAGGCAAAACGCGCAATCATGTCTACCGCAGCTCCCGCGGCGGCGTGGGACTCGTTCCCCGTCCCTACCCTCGATCGTCCGTTCGGTATCTACCTATGGCCTCACTTCAGCAAGGCCTTCGAAATGGTCGCCGGCTACCCTGCTGAGGACTTCCGCTTCGAGGTCGGCAAGACCCCGATGTCCACCCTTCGGGAGACTCTGGTCTTCATCGTCATCTACTACACCGTCATTTTCGGTGGGCGCGAGTGGATGCGCGGTCGCGAGCCCTTCAAGCTAAAGGGCCTCTTCCTCATCCACAACTTCTACCTGACCGCCATCAGCGCCATCCTCCTGGCTCTCTTCATTGAGCAGCTCTTGCCTACTGTTGTCCGCCACGGTATCTTCTACGCCATCTGCGATAAGGAAGGTGGCTGGACCCAACCTTTGGTTGTGCTATACTACGTACGCCGCCCCTGCACAAATCCGTTCCCATGGATTTCAGAGCATCCGGATACTAACTGAAACCAGTTGAACTACCTCACCAAGTATCTCGAACTTCTGGACACCTGCTTCCTGTTCCTGAAGAAGAAGCCTCTGAGTAAGCATTTCTGCGCCAGCGTAGCGCGACGGGAAAGAGACACTGACGGTTGATTAGCCTTCCTGCACTGCTACCACCACGGCGCGACCGCGTTCCTCTGCTACACTCAGCTGATTGGCTCCACCTCGGTCTCGTGGGTCGTCATTTGCCTGAACCTCATGGTCCACGTCGTTATGTACTGGTACTACTTCCAGAGTGCCCGTGGTGTCAAGATCTGGTGGAAGGAGTGGATTACCCGCCTCCAGATTATCCAGTTCATCATCGACCTTGGTTTGTTTCCCCGACTCTGCCAGAAACATGGGGCGTGGGATAGGCGAAAGCAGACTAACGTGTCTCCCCAGGCTTCGTATACTTCGCCTCCTACACGTACTTCACCTCGACCTACTATCCCCATATGCCGAGCTATGGAGAGTGCGCGGGAGAGGAGTTCGCCGCCTTCGCTGGCATGGGAACTCTCACCTCTTACCTCGTCCTCTTCATTCTGTTCTACCTCGCCACCTATAAGAAGGATCGCAAGGCGCCTAGTTCGCGCAAGACCCTCCGCCGCATGTCCCAGGCTCCTCTTCCGGATCCTCACGCCGTTGCGGATGCTGCCAAGGCCAACGAGGCGAAGGCTACTGGTGTCAAGAAGGGCAACGGCGTGTCCACCCGCTCGCGTAAGGCCTAAGCGCCTTTGAAGTACGTGGTACCTGGCGGCACGCAACAGAGCACACTACCAGGCTCGTCGTCGGCCAGGTCCGTATCACAGATCGGCGCCGGAGGAGGAGATGACCCGCCACGATTCTTCAACCAATGTATTACTGACCTTGTAATTGGGACATGAGGTTATAGGTTATAAAACGGAGTGGGTATTGGCCTAGCGATTTGCCGACATCGCATTTGTACATATACTACTGTACGGCCAGGCACGAGTGCACGTATAGGAGTTGATACGGTTGGGTGACGACTGCAGCATTTGGCAGCTATGGGACGGCGGGGGCATGAGTTACAAGCCTACCATATTCTCTGTCATGTCACGTACATACAGGCTGCTGAGGACTTTCGAGTCAGGAAAGATGCACTAGAATCCTCAAGAGTAGAACTAATAATTTCAAGAAGATCCACGATAATCAACACGGATACGCATCGCCCTGCACACGTGTGTAGTGTGTACGACAACCGGTTTCCCGAGTTCGGTTCTGCCAGCCCCCCTATTCCGGTGGGCCGCGCAGACGCGCAGACGCGCGTATCATGGTTCACGCCTGTATCTTGGGTTCAACTGATCATACGTACTCTTGCCGGATCGTTACGTTGCAGACTGCAAACACTATACTCCAGCCGAGGGAATCGGCTGCCAAGAGCCGAGGTCCTGTGGTGATGATCAGTGAAATCTGGGGTAACTTAGCCGCAACATCTTCCGAACACTCGTCATTGGACGCTGAAGGCATCTCCCAAGACCGAATACGACGACCCTCAGATGAACCCATAGTGGCTGCTTCGATATGAACAGGAGAGACAGCATCCCACCTCCCACAGGCCGCGTATGGGCGAGCAATGGTGTATAAGGGGGCGAGTCCCGCAGCGGCGGCAGCGGCGGGGCACTGAGCTCTTTCACCCAGCGGCAGATCGAATCGCGTACTTCACGATGCTGTGTTCTCCAGCCCTACTGGCGCTGAGCGCGCTGCCACTGGCTCTCGGCCTCGTGGCCCAAGCACCGTACGAACGGGGCGAGTGCACGACGCGGGTCCAGCGGAAATCATGGTACGAGCTTGGCCCCGGTTGCCTCCGCGCTGGCTGGCATGGATGACTGACTGAAGGCCGGCCGAGCACAGGTCGACCCTCACCGAGCAGGAGAAGCACGACTACCTCCAAGCTGACCTGTGCCTGATGGCGACGCCGCCCAAGAGCGGCATCAAGGGCGCCCAGAGCCGCTGGGACGAGCTGCAGTATGCCCATGTCTCGCAGGTGGACTACATCCACGGCGTGGTGCGTGATCACACGCCTCTCGACCATCGTCGGTCCGTGTCGCCGCGTTCTGACCATGACAGGGCGCGTTCCTCCCTTTCCACCGGTACTTCGTCACGGCGCACGGGCACCTGCTGCAGGCCGAGTGCAACTACACGGGGCCTCTGCCGTGAGCTCTTTTCGCGTCTCTCCCTTTCTCCCTCTGCCCCCTTCTCCGTCCTCCTTTGCCCACCTCCCCTGCGCCCATTGCAACACGACTGACTAACCACCCACGCGCAACGCGCAGGTACTGGGACGAACCGGCGGACATGGGTGCGATCAACGCCTCGGCCCTGTTCAACGGGCCCAACAGCTTCGGCGGCAACGGCACGGGCGCCGCGGCGTGCGTCGCGGACGGCCCGTTCGCGAACCTCACCCTGCACCTGAAGGAGGACGGCAGCGTCAAGGAAGGCGGGTACTGCGTCGCGCGGGTGCTGAACGACTTCGCGCTCGCGGCGGCGGATCCCAGGAACGTGGAGGTCTGCAGGGCCAAGACGAGCTTCGTCGACGCGTGGAAGTGCTACGAGGGCATGCCGCACTCGGCGGGCCACGGGGGCGTCATGGGCACGGTGGGTGCTTCTCTTTCCGGCTTACCCCTCGTTGCCCCTTTCTTTCTGGTGGTCTTCGAAGGCAGAGTGGTCAGGGGGGGGGGGAGAGAGGAGTAGAAGAAGGCCCATGTCGATATGGCCAGTGTGCTGCTCCTCCTCACACAGCAGCAGGTTGCTGACGTTGGGTCGACGATGACACCAGATGATCAACCTCTTCCTCTCGCCCGGCGACCCGGTCTTCTACCTCCACCACGGCTACCTGGACAAACTGTGGTGGGACTGGCAGGCCGGCGACTTGCCGGCCCGCCTCGCGGACATGGGCGGCAACAACACGGCGGCGCCGTTCGTCATCCCGCCCGGCGGCTTCAATTTCACCGGCTTCCCGCCCTTCGGCGGCAACGGCTCCTTCCCTGGCAATTTCACCGTGCCCCCGGGCTTCCCGCCGGTCAACGGGACGAACGGGACGGGCCAGTTCCCCGGCTTCGGTATGAACCACACGGTCAACAAGGCGTTCACCGCGTACTTCAATGATGGCGGTAATGTGACGACGCTCAACCACACGCTTTGGTCGGCGGATATCCTGGCCAATGTCACGATTGGGGATGTGATGGATCCGAGGCAGGGGTTCGTGTGTGCTGAGTATCTGTGAAGGTGAAGAGGTCAGGCATATCGTCGACGAAGCTAACGTAGTGCCCCCTTTTCGGATGAGCCACATATGAGGTGGGCCCGTGGTAGGGGTCTGCAAAATGCGCATTTTGCTGGCTAATGCAGTATTAATACCATGCAATACAATTATGCTATACTATACCACCAAAACCGCCTATTATGCATTACACCCATATACACAACTAACCAAAAACACTAACTTTTTACGCAATTTACTAATTTTAACACTAATAACTCCTGCAACCTCCTATTTTACTTACTTTTTACCCGTTATACAGCTTTATTTTCGCCTTTTAATATAATGCTTATTTATAACGAAAATTTTTTTTAGTAATTTAACGCTATTTCGTACGGTAATTATACTTAAGCCTGCGTTAAATGTTATTATTATAATAAAGAATTAACTTTTAATAATGGTATAACCTGGCTTAATAAATACTTTATTAAATATGCCCGCTATAAAAATTATCTTTTTTGCTAAGCTTAAGTTACTAATATTATTTAAGCTATTATAAAAAGGTCTCTTTATTAATTAAGCTTATATAACTATAAAAAGGCTTATTATCGCGCTGCTAAAACCGCGTTTATTAAAAATAAGTTATTTATTAAATACGAACGCCTTAAAATATAGGCTTTATTTTAAAGCTTTAACGTAGCTTTTACTCTTCCTAATAATAAGGCTATAGCTAATACTTACTTAAAATAAATATATTAGGACTACCTTTCCCGTGTTTAAAAAGTAATACGGAAATTTAATTACGTTAATATAATTTTTAACGCTTTTAACGACTTTTAAAAAAGACAGGTGCTTAACGTATTAATATAAATTTTAAATAAGTAAACATTTTACTTTAAAACTATTGATATAAAAATAACACCTTTAATGGCGGATAATTAATTAAACTTTTTAATACCCTTATTTTACGATATTACTTAAAAAAACCTTTTTAAAATTAACGTTTTCGTTATAAATATTTATAACGTAATACGTAAGCTTTATTGCAAGGCGTAAGCATACCTAGCTTTAAGCTATATTATTTATATATTATATAAGTCTTATAAATTATAGCTTTTTATTAAAAATATATTAAAGGTGTTATTTTAGTAAAAAGTTTATTAATAAGTTACAAGTCTTATAGCGGCATTTCGAAACGCCTCGTTATAATATTTACGCTTCCGAGCTTTAAATAAAGCTAAAGCCATGTTATAAGCCGTTATTACTTGCTAAGGCTTATAATAGCAATATATTCGCTCTTATCTCGATAATAAGGCTGCCTTAGCCGCTTACTTTTTTCGCGTAAATATTATCGCTAAGTTAGCCTCTGCCGGCGAAAATAATAATAAGCGGGAATTACGCTGCATTATAAATATTATTAATAATTAAAAATAGTAATAATAATTAAACGTTTTTATAAAAATAATTACCCTTATTACTAAAGCCTAACGCATATTTAAATTAAACCGTTTTAACCTAGTAAAAACTATCGGTTATTAAAAAGAAGTTTAGTAACGATAGTAAACATTTTAAATTTAATAAGGACCTATATAATTAAAAGTTAATTAGTAATTTTTATTTATATGTTTTTATTTTGAACTGGAGATACCTCGCCTACCTACAAACACACACGCAGCGCGTTTGCAGTGGCGGGCAGAGCCCGCAGCCAGAGGGGTCTATACCTGGCCGAAGGCCAGGTCAGCGCAGCCCTCTGTATCGAAAGGAAAGAAAGGAACGAATGGAACGAAGGGAACGCGTTGATCACAACGAAAACGAATGGCGCGCAGCAGAATTGGGGCAATGAACGCGTGTATTGAACCGCTGGTGAAAGTGATCCTGGCTATCGTGACGATGGTTCGAAGAACCATCACTATATAGGCTGTGAGGCCCGTCTGGCAAGCCACAGTGGCAGCCACTGCGTGGCTGCGGCCCTGCAGGCCAATGCGCTAGCCCGAAGGCCGCCCGAAACAGCCGAATGCCCTGAGCCCCAGTGCAATTCTTAAAAAAACTAGTAGCTTAATAATATTAATTAAGCGGCATAGGCGCTTAACTTTTCGTTTTTAAAAACTTTTATTAGTGTTAATTATTAACGAAAGATAATTAATTATATCTTAAGCTTTATAAAAGGGGGGTAAGAGGTATGGGAAAAGGTTTTTTAAAAGTTTTATTACTTTTGCGTTAGTAAAGGTATATTTAATAGGTCTTTTAATTTTTTTAACTAAGCCCGAAAAGCTAAAGTTTTTTAGATAGTTGCTTATACTTTTAGGAATGTACTAGCCCTTATTATTAAACGATTATATTAAACTTTCGTTAACTTTATGCCGTTTAAGCGTGCTTTTTAAGCATAGAATTATATATAGAATGTTAAAAGACATAGCTTTAATTAAGTAAAAACCGATAAGCTAGCGTTTATTTACGTTAATTTAAAGGTTTTTTAGCGTTTAAAGAGAGAGACTTTTAACGCGAAGGTTAATAGCCTTATAGATGCTTAATTATTAGTTATAAAAAACGACTTTTATTATTAGTTATTAGCTATTAGCGGCCATTAGTAAAAAGACCGCATAAGGGTTAAAAAAGGGGGGCATAAGGGGCAAAGAGATTATAAGGCATAAGGGGCAAAAAGACTGCAAGGCATAAGTGCTAAAGAGGGCGCGTAGGGGCATAGGTGCTAAAGAGGGCGCGTAGGGGCATATGGGGCCAAAAAGGGCGCGTAAGGGCGCAAGGTGTAAAAAAATAAAAAATGGGCAAAAGCCGGTAATAGGCTTGGAAGCTTAATCGGAGTTGATTACCGTAATAAAAATCGAAAGCCGAAAAAAACGAATAATTAATTATTAATAGGTGTAAGTCCTCGTTAAAGTTATTATTTTTAGTTAGCGTTATATACTATACGCATAGTAGCTAGCCTATACGGTATTAATGCATGCATTGTATGTATAATGCAACACGGGTATAATGCCACGCAAAGCCCTAGCCCGTGGTTGCCGGAGGTCCCGGTGGGGTCTGTCTTCCTGCCGTCTGGCGTGGCTGAGGTGAGCACTGCCAACGACATCCATCGCCCAAACCAGCGAGACTTGAGAATAGGAACATCATACTTACCAGAAAAGGTAGACCCAACCGTCCGAGCTATTCTATGAAATTCGTTACGTAGGTTGAAAACGTGCAAGAAAGGTGGAATGGACCTAGTAGCACTATTTTCGGACCAAGCTTGAAGGTTGGTCGAAGCAAACTGACGTCAATGATTGATGGCGGCCACTAAAACAAGTCCTACGTAAACGTGATGCGCGCAAGGGGCCCTCAAGCCCTGTTGGGGCATGACCTCGACGCTATTCTGACGGCTTCCTCGGATTGAACCCTGATAGGAACATCACTCTCCTCCATCCACGTCGATCTCCCGAACACTTTCCTTGGCTGTATTTTAACGACATCTGGACTGTATATATCGAGTTTGGCAAAGACACCTTATTGATACCTCTTAGATCAAAACCAACCGTTACGAACATCACTGAAGCGCCAGCGTTTTCTATTCATCTACCCTAGAAAAAGTATTCGACAAGATGCCGGACGTTGGATTCACAAAGGTAGGTAAAGCACCACGTACTGCAGCAGATCATGTGACCCATACTTACTCTTACAGGTCGGCATGCTGGGGGTCGGAAGCATGGGCGCTATGATGAGCCTGTTGATGGCCGAGCGCGGATATGAAGTCTTCTTCTACGACCCCAGTACGGATCAGTTCTTCCTTCCCCTTGTACCTACACAGCAAGCATACTAACTAAGCCACCCAGGCGATGCGAACATGGACCAGCTGGAGCAACAGGTCAAGGACATCAACTTGCAATCCAAGGTGCACCGCACGGGGAGCTACGACGAGGTGTGTCAGAGCCTGGGGTCGCCGAAGGCGTTCATGTTCAGCACACCGCACGGGACGGCGGCGGACAAGTGCGTGCAGGCGCTCAAGCCGCACCTGCAGGCGGGCGACCTGATCGTGGACTGCGGCAACGAGCACTGGGAGAACACGGAGCGGCGGCAGCGGGACCTGGACGGCTCGGGCGTGCACTACGTCGGCTGCGGCGTGTCGGGCGGCTACCAGAGCGCGCGCGCCGGCCCCTCCATGTCCCCCGGCGGCAGCCCCGAGGCGCTGGCGGCGGCGCTGCCGTTCCTGCGCACCCTGGCGGCCCGCGACGCCCGCGGCCGCCCCTGCACCGCCCCCGTCGGCCCCCGCGGCGCCGGCCACTACGTCAAGATGGTCCACAACGGCATCGAGCAGGGCATGATGAGCGTGCTGGCCGAGGCGTGGGCGCTGCTGACGCGCGGCCTGGGGCTGGGCCACGACGCCGTGGGCGAGATCTTCGAGCGCTGGAACGCCGAGGGCCCGCTGCGCGACTGCTTCCTCGTCGGCATCGGCGCGGAGATCGAGCGCGCCGTGGATCCCCGCCGCGGCGGGGAGCGCGTCGTCGACACCGTCCGCGACAAGGTCGTCCAGGACGTCACCGAGGAGGAGGGCACCGGCACCTGGACGTGCGAGGAGGCGGTCGCGCGCCACGTGCCCGCCGCCTCCATCGTCGCCGCGCACCTGTTCCGCTGCGCCAGCGCCGACCTCGCGCGCCGCCTCGCGAACCAGCGGGCCGCGGGCGCGGGCGACCAGTTCCAGCAGCCCAAGCCGCTGGCGGTGGAAGACCAGAGCGCGTTCGTCGACACCCTGCGCCAGGCCACCTACTTCGGCTTCCTGTGCTGCTTCGCGCAGGGCCTGGACCTGATCCGCCGCAAGGACCGGGACGAGGCCTGGGGCCTGGACTACCGCCACGTGCTCCAGCTCTGGCGCGGCGGCTGCATCATCCGCGCCGAGCACATCGCCGAGACGCTCGACGCCGCGTACGCGCGCCCCGGCCACGACCCCGACGCCGTCCTCGGCAACCCCGAGGTCGCCGCCGAGCTGGCCGCCAACTACCCGGCGGCCAAGGCCGTGGTGCTGCGCGCCGCCGAGGCCGACCTGTGCGTGCCCGCCACGAGCCAGAGCCTCGAGTACTTCAAGTACCAGACTTCCGCCAACCTGCCCACCCAGTTCATGGAGGCCCAGCTCGACTACTTCGGCCAGCACATGTATGACCGCCAGGACGACCCCGTCGGCGGGCCCGAGAAGGGCAGGCATCACTTCGAGTGGAAGCCGGCCAAGGGCTCGTCGGATCAGTGAGGGTGTTGATGTAGTGGACCGTGGTGGGATAGTAGTGTACTAAGTAGTGTTGGGCTAGGGGTGATTATGGGAAAAGGGATTGTGATGAGATGTGATGACTGATGCCACGAATTCGTATGATAGCGTCAAGGTGGAGGTATTGTATCATCTTGTTGATAAGGTCTTGTGTATATACTTGAATCTCATACTTGCAGACTTGCAGACGGGAAAACCCTGGGTGAGGAAGAAGCTGGATGGCGAATAGGGGGCTTCTTCTGTTATGATCACGGGCCCTCGGGAGATGTTGTCCAGGCTCGAACGTGAAGCATCCGATAAACCTCTGGTGAATGTTTCCTAAATTCCCATGATATTTTGGCTGGTACTCGCATCTTTCCGGATAGTTCCAGTGTACGTCATGTGTAGTAAATGGCGTTCCAGTCTCAAGCATTCGGCATGTTCGAAGACTACGGCACTGAGACGATCGACATGGTGGTCGACGAGGCCAGCGCAAGGTCGTCTTCTACCTCCGAGCCAAGGGAAAGACAGGCGCGGGGGACTACGAGAACGAATACGTCCATAAGGTTACCTTGACGGAGAACTTGGAGAAGGTCGAAGTGTTTTACTCCTTCGTGGATAGCTTGGGGATGTACAACTTCCAGCAGAAGGTGGGGTCGGGGCTCTCACTGAGTAGGATCTCGAGCGGACGATCTACTACCTATGTACGACGACCCCAGGTAGTAAGAGTAAAGGAGAGGATATAGTGGTCAAATTCAACCACCTCATGACACGCGGAATCTAGTGATGGTCTATTGTCGAAAGAGAGGTCATGGAACGACAGATGTCCCAATTCTATCTGAATAGTTACAGCTTGCCACGAGAATAGTCCACACTGTCCTGCAGTGGTGCCACGATATGACTGTACACCTCATCGCGAAAATCTTCATCGTCCAGAGTCATACTGCGACAAGCAAAGTTGCATCTTAGACAGCTTTTGACCGCATCCGTGTACCACCCGGTCGCTACGTCTTCAACTTCATCCAAGATCTCCGTCATAGTACTCTTTACTAGTAGCGGATGTGCTGGGGCTCTCCGCAGTGAGGTCTGGCTATCATCAGGGCAGAGCTTACTGATGGGCTCGCAAAGGATGAGTTCGATGAGTAGAATGCCTAGAGAGAAGATGGTCGAGTTTTTGATGGCCCTTGCCGCTTCAAGACAATCGCTCTCGCCGCATGTAGTTGGCCCGGAGTCAAGCAATTTCTTGGCCAAATAGACTCTGTTAAAGTCAGGGCGACCGTCTCGCTTGAAGAAGTAGATGTCCCTGCTTGTAAGGTTCTTCGGCATCCAAGGCGTTTCGTGAAGCTGCAACACGCTGGAAGCCACTGTTGCGGCAAGGCTCAGTTGATGTGCTAAGGAGGGCCCCGTCCTCTTGCACTTAAAGGATTCGTCATTCAGCACGTCGCTGAGAGTCACGCTTGACCATGGCCCCTTCTGCTCATCGGATCCGAAGTACACGGCGAACTTGTGATAGCTCGTTGCAGAAGGATCCGTTATGTAGCCGCAACACCTATTAGCGCCAGGGGACGGTCGTCTGGCTAGCGCCTGACACAAGTCTGTCAATTCAGGTGGTTGCACGGCTGTTGCAAGATTATGGTGCGAATCTGCCAGGACTGATACGGATGGAGGCGTGGAGCTAGTCGTAGGTGTCAATGTCGTGGTCGAAGAGGAAGATGTAGCTAGCTGCGGGGCCGACGAGAGTAGTGGTCGATCAGCAAACAACACTTTCTTGAAGCTCCTTGGGGTCCTTGGTTTCTGAGCGGGAGAAGTGGCTGATGGCGTTGACTGAAACGAGTACATGAAAGGAGCTGGCCCCTCTGCCATGCGCAGAACAATCTCGTCCCATATCCACTGACCTTCACGACCCTTTCCTTTACCCGTAATGGAAACCAGGGCATTTATATCGTATGTAAGGGCGAATGTGAAGTCTTTCGTTCTGATTGTAGTATCATGATCCCTCTGCGGGATCATGTTCAGGGTGGGTAGCTGGAATTTGACACCGTGGAATGGAGAGCAACTGCACGAGAAGCTGGAACGAAGGGCGTTGTGTATGTTCCTGGCGACAGCTCGAAGTAGTCCAAATAGCTTGGCCTGGGAGCGGACTCGTCGAGGTACTGCAAGCTTGGTACTGGAGTCAAGTAGCTCTGCGACTCGCTTGTTGGACTCCTGCAGTCTTCTTATATGTTCCTCGTACTGTGGCTGTTTGATCGCAACAACTATGCGTCCCATTTCACGCAAGATGGTACTCATCCCACCATTGCTGGATTCCTGGTTTACATGAGCGCGAAGTTGGACAGGTGACAGGGGATGCTTGGTACCTTTTCGAAGGCATCGGAAGGTAACTCCGATTTCAGAGCTTCCAGGTGTGACTGCATTCGCTTGATATTCTCTTCGAATATCGGGGCGGAATCGTGCAGTCGTTGACGAAGATGGTCTTTCACAGATGCCTTTTGCCACATCGGCCCGAAAGGATCTGCGATCATATCTTCCACCTCGCTTGACCGTACAGCATTGCTTAGAAGCAACTCACACGTGTTCTTGAGCAGAACGTGCTCGGTCTCGAGTTCCAGTGCTAAGTCGCTGAAAACAGTTTTGCATGTCCTCCACCTGGCGTACTTTCCCACAATGCCTTGATAGTGCTCCAACGCCGAGATGGCCAACGGGATCGTCCCAAGTACCACACCAACGATCTCCAGTCCGGACATTTCGTCCCCAGACTCTACTTGCGGGATTCGGGGCGCCCGCACGCACTCTCACGGTACCTGTTGCTGTGGCGCGTAGTACTGGGTGCCCGGCTCACCCTCAATCTCGAGTTGTCTCTATCGAAAAGACCACACAATGGGTACAAGGCTGGCACACTAAGTTAAACTGTCTGGTGGCGACTGAGGCTGCTCCTAGGTGTTTCTTTTTCTTGTTGTTGCTCGCGGGGGCTTATGAGGAATAAAATGCAGGCGGTCAGCTGGGCAGAATGGGATCGGGTCTTTATGACCCGGTTATGGGGCTGTGATGCAGCGTTACATGAAGTCCCGAGGCAGGCCTGGAGCAAGCCTGAACTTACGCGGGGTATCATCATTCCCCTCATTTACGAGCATCATCATCCTTTCGACTGTAGCAGACCATCGACAATGCTTTCACTGTCTCAGTCATGGCTTCCATGCACCAGCCTGAGAGCTCAAGACACGCTACGATCAGCACTATCGCACATGATGTGATCCGCTGCCTTAAAGCATTTGAGGCCTTGTTCAGCGTCTCGGAGTCCTCAGCTGAGCGCGATGCTAATGAGCCAGTGATCAACAGACTGAGGGACCAGCTCTCCAGATTCCGTCTTTGGTCAGGGAACATTGGTGCCCACCGCAAGGGCCGGAGCTCGCTCGATTACCGCCTCAGAGATTCGTCCCATCTGCAGCAACAAGTTTCGAAGCTCCTTAGGAAGTTGATGCAGAACATCGAGGAAGGTAATCATCTCACGTGACAGCCAGCTCTACTAGTACTGATGATGGGCGTTCAGCTAC
>JAJJKE010000156.1:0-37436 GCA_022376655.1 Xylariomycetidae sp. FL0641 | reverse complement strand
AGGCTTAGTATACTACCTAGGTACGTTGTACGGTACCTGCGTACTTAACCTAGCTGTTTCCACGAAGCCCGTCCACACCCCTTAATCACGCACCCAACCTACCCTTCCTAGGTCCCTACTTTATCCGTGACCGAAACACTATCTTTCATAACACTACTACCCAAGTATCTCCCATCGCATCCCATCCCATCCCATCTTAACCTCACGCACACCCGCCACACCCGCCACACCCGCCACACCCCCCTTGCCCCCCTTGCCTCCCCCTCCCCCTCGCCCTCCGCTTCCCCGCCTTCCAACCCTCCACCACGGCGCCGTACACCAGCACGGCCGCGACCACCACGCCCCACTCCCAGCTGATGGCCGCGTGCTTGAACGCCCGGCGGTTCAGCACCGGGATGTAGACCACGGGGAAGGTGACCAGGAAGCCGGCGAGCACCGCGAAGAAGAGGAAGCGGTTGCGCCAGACCGTGCGCGCGACCCCGACACCGCCACCACCGGGGTACGTGGCGAACAGCGACCGCGTGAGGTGCTTGACCTCCCAGGCGGTGGCCAGGAGCATGAGCGACAGCGCGGCGAAGGTGGCGGCGCGCGCCCGCAGCATGCCGTCGCACCCCTCGTTGTAGACCTTGTTGTTGTTGGTGGTGGTGGTGGTGGTGGGGCCGGCGTAGTAGCCGGGGCAGGTATCGGGGTGGCCGGTGACGGCGGCGTCGTAGCCGCGGTTGCACGTCTCGCCGAGGTGGCACGAGTTCAGCGGGGCCGGGGCGTAGGCCACGCTGGCGAAGGACGCGATGCACAGCGCCCCCATCGCGAAGCCGTACACCAGCTTGTCGATGATGATCTCGCTGGTGAAGACGCCGACCGCCAGGTCGTGCGGCCGACGTTGCATGATGTCCGGCTGCGCCTCTTCCAGACCTAGACCCAGGGCGAGGAACGAGGATGTTATCAGGTTCGCCCAGAGAATCTCGATGGGGGAGAGCGGGAACACCAATCCTCCGCCTGGATCTTTGAAGGCTAGTCCTATGAGCAACAAGATCACCTGCCCGATGTTGGAGACGAGAAGGTGCAGTAGAAACTGCGTCATGTTAGACCTGAGTAGAACATTCAGATGCGACACTTACCTTCTGGATATTGTCGAACAGCCGCCTACCCTCCTCAACAGCAGTGACGATGGACGCGAAGTTGTCATCCGTCAGAACCATGTCCGCAGCCTCCTTAGCGACATCACTGCCATTGAGGCCCATCGCGATACCCACGTCGGCTTTCTTCAGCGCTGGGGAATCATTGACGCCGTCGCCGGTCATGACGCAGAAGGCGCCCCGACGATGCATGGCTTCCACCATGCGCACCTTGGTCGCCGGGCTGCACCGCGCGAGGACCAAGGGGAGATGCGGTATCTCGTCGATGGCGGCGTCGTCCAGCGCGTCAAAGGTTGCAGCCAGCATCGTGGCATTGGCGGCTTCCGCAGCGGTGAGATCCGTACCTAGGATGCCGACATCGTGCGCGATGGCGGTCGCAGTTTTAATGTGATCACCGGTAAGCATATGCACGGAAATACCAGCGACGCGGCATTTCTTGACGGCATCGGCCGTCTCCAGACGAGGAGGGTCGTATAAGCCCGCGAGGCCGAGGAACTTCAAGTTGCTCTCTGCCACCGCCCGCTCTGCCTTCAGGCCTTCGCCGTAGGGAACCGACTTATGCGCGATGCAGAGCACCCGTAGTCCTTCGCCAGCCAAAGCCTCAGCCTGCGCGACCATATTGGCCTTCTCTTCCTCTGACGAATCCAGCAAAGGCATCAGCGCCTCTACGGCGCCCTTGGTGTAAACATCGACTTCACATGAGCCGGCGACGGTGTATAGTACCGTCATCCGCTTACACGATGAGTCGAATGGGTGTTCCGCGACCAAATGCGATCCATTCGTTTGGGTAACCGACTGTTTACCCATGCCAAACCGCATGGAAAAGACTTGAAGCGCAATCTCGGTCGGTTCCCCTACTGCGGTCCACCTAGGCTCCGAAGTGCTAGACACCGTAGTGGTTTCCGCACTGTCGTCACTCGGCATCGGTTTCCCGTCGGTGACGATAGCATTGCCGCATAGCGACATACACTCGATGAACGTCTTGGCACTCTTCGGTACTTGCTGGAATGTCTCGACCGAATCAACTGCTGAGCTGCCTTCATTGCCGCTCCACGTGACTTGGCCATTCGAGGGATCGAAGGCGTGGATGCACGCATCGACAGTGGCGGTAGAACCATCTCGCAGCCAGACCTTCTTCGTGATCATCTTTCCTTGGGTAAGAGTGCCAGTCTTGTCGGAGCAGATATTGGTCACGCCACCGACTGCCTCCAGAGCAGCGAGTTTCCGAACGATCACGTTGCCTCTAGCCATCGCCTTCGTTCCAACAGCCATACTTATGGTCAGGACGGCGATGAGAGACTCGGGAATGACCGCGACGCCAACGCAGATGCCGTAGATGAGGACATCGTCATCCAACTGCCAGCGACTAGCCGAGAACACTATGACGGCCAAGATTATGGCGAAGGCAAACAGCATCAAAGCGAACTTGCTCAGCTGGACCTGAAGCGGAGTGCCATCCAAGCCCAAGATACTCCTGACGCCGTTCTTCATCCGGATCCAGAGGGCGGTAAGCCTCGAAACATCCTCCTGGGGTTTCGGGTTGGCACGGAGCATGGAGGCAATCTTGCCGACCTCGGTGTCCATAGCGGTGGCAGTGACGATGCCGGTACCTCGACCTCGGGTGATGGTGCTTGCGGAGTAGACCATGTTCACACGGTCGCCCAGCGGGATTTCGGCATCTTGCAGTACCGCATCGGGGTGCTTGCTGATGGGCAGTGATTCTCCGGTGAGGAGAGCCTCATCAGTCGAGAGGTTCAATCCGGATACAAGGCGAAGGTCTGCCGGGACGACATCGCCCACGGCAAGCAGGACCACGTCTCCCTTGACGAGAGACTCGGCCTTGATGGTTTCGATCTTCTGCGACCGGATGACCTTGCAAGTTGGTGCAGATAGCGCACACAGAGACTGGATCGTCTGCTCGGCACGGTAGTCCTGAACAAAGCTGAGGCTCTTATTAGTGGCTGACCGGATGTTGGGAGCTGCAGGTACGAGACGTGGACCGACATACCCGACAATGATGTTAAGCAAAATGACGGCAGAAATGACCCCGCCCTCGATATAATCCTGAATGGCGAATGAGATGGCCATGACCAGGACCAGGACCATAGTCAAACTGTTGGAGACCTGCCTCAAGAGAATCTTCCAAACCGACAGGCCTTTGGCTCCCTTGACCTCGTTGGGGCCATCTTGCGCCAAGCGTCGAGAGGCTTCGTCGTGGGACAATCCATCTTCAGCGCTCGTTTGCAGGAGACGTTCTAGATCAGCGACGGCGAGAGTGTGCGGTACAAGGCTTGCGCTCTTCTCGTTATCGCGCTCAGCGGGTGGTGGTGCTTGTATTGGCGGATTGGGTGTCGTGGCAGTGGCATGGGCAGAACCACATATAGGAGGTTCAGTCGACTCCTCGACTACGATCTGGTCACCTACACCCATTCAAGTTCACGTCAGCCGATGGAAAGGATTCTTCTGATCTGAAAAGAACAGAGGGAAAGGCAGTGTAGAACAAGTATCGTGGAATACCTGGGTAGGGGCTAGTTCGGGGACGGCTAGATATACTCGTACCATCAACCCCGCGCAGTTCGGCACCCATTGGCATCATGTGGTTCGGGCGGCCCAGGGTTCGGCGCAGGCCAAGCAAGCATGATAACGATACTGCGTGTGCCTGGGCCGAAGAAGAGGACGAGAGTGGTGGAGGCGGCGCGCCAAGGTGCCTAAGTTACCTTAGAGTACGGCGGCCAAGATGGCCCGTGGCCTATACCAAGCCTCTAGAAAGAGTTTAAGTCGGCGCTGCGCGTGGCGTACGCGGAAGGTGGAAGGTCCAACACCACGAAAGCACCTGAGGCCCAAGAAAAGCCAAGTGCACACCGAGTCTTTCCAAGGAAGGCTGTGCAGTGGCGGGCGAGAGGACGAAAGCCGGTAAGTTAGGTTGGCTCGGTCCCGTCGACGCGGTGTAGTCGCCACGTAGCTCCTCAATTCCATGGCGGGTGTAAAAGTGTTGTCTGGCCAGATAGGAGGTAGCCGAGTGCACCGAGAAGAACCTTTGAGTAAGTCATGGTGTGCCTCACCCATCACGACATCACCGTGATTCGTTAGTAGGTCCTCGACCACTAGACTAGGTAAGGGCACGACACGATGCTCATGGATACCTAACATCAGAATCGCGAGTGATTGCTTGGAGGTTGTCACAAGAACTACCTAAAGGTAGCTAGAGTTCATAGATACCTTAGACCTCGTCCTATTCAAAGCTAGAGTATCGGTACGCTGAGCGTAAAGCCGCCCGCTACAAGGAAACCACCCAGCCGGGTTCTCGGCTGCCAATACTGGTACCTACCTAAGGTAGGTACCTAGGCGAGGAACACCTCCAGAGTAGATCATGATGTACGCCGCCGCTGAACCAGGAGATCAGCCGAGAATACCTGCATCGACCTAAAACCTTTCCCACGCCCGCTTCATTGCTGAACCTACCTGTACGACAACCACCCACGACGTAGCCCAGATCCTTCCTTTCCCCCATAACCACCCACCTGTACAACCTCTCTCTTCACGCCTCCTCCTCCTCCTCCTCCTCCTCCTCAACATCATAAACCTTCCTCCCCTCAAACCACGTCTGCCGCACCACCGCCCCCAACAACGCCTCCGGCGCCCACTCCATCTGCAGCACCACGAAATCCGCACTGCGCCCGCCCCGCAGCGCGCCGGCCCACCCCTCCGCGAAACACGAGAACGCCGCGCCCTCCGTGGCCGCGGCCAGCGCCTGCGCCAGCCCGAGCGCGAACCGCGGGTTGCAGGTGTCGGCGCACGCGGGCTCGCGCGCCGACCGCCGCGTGGCGGCCACGTACGCGTTGGGCAGGGGCGCGTGCGGCGCGGTGGGCGCGTCGCTGCCGAGGGCGAGGACGGCGCCGCCGGCGGCCGCGAACTCGGCGTACGCGAAGGCGCGGGCGCCGCGGCGCCCGGACCCCAGCAGCCGCGGCCACGCCCGCAGGATCGCCGGGTCCGCGTGCACCGGCTGCACCGACGCGGTGATGCCCAGGGCGCCCAGGCGGGCGGCGTCGGCGCGCGAGGCCAGTTCCAGGTGCTCGATGCGGTGGCGGCGCTCGCGCGGGCTGGGCGGCAGCGCCGCCAGGCTGTCCACGCACATGCGGATGGCCGCGTCGCCGATCGCGTGCAGCGCCACCTGCAGGCCGGCGGCGTCGGCCTTGCGGACCACGGGCTGCAGGTCCGCCGGCGCCCAGAGGGTGCCGGGGTGGAGCGAGGCGTCGTGGGCGTACGGCTCGGTCAGCGCCGCCGTGCACCCGTCCACGATGCCGTCGGTGATGAGCTTGATGCCGACGACCCGGCAGTGCGGGTCCGTCTGCGCGTTGAAGGCGCGGCTCAGCTCGATGGCGCGGTCGACCTGCGCCAGCGTCTCGGCCGGGTCCTTCCGCGGGTTGACGAGCCAGTGGGCGGCGACGCGGAGGGGGAGCGTTCTCCCTTCGCGGCGACGCCGCCTCCGCAGCGCCTGCAGCGCCGCCCAGCCGTTCTCGTCCATGGCCATCTCCACCAGCCCGGTGTAGCCGACGGCGCTGTAGGCGCGGACGGCGGCGTCGAGCGCCGCCAGCTTCTCGTCGAGGGGCGCGGCCGACGCCAGGTGCGGCCACACGACGGTGACGGCGGCGGCCTCGCTCAGCAAGCCCGACGCCCGCCCGTCGGCGCCGCGGTGGATGGTGCCGCCCTCGGGATCCGGCATGGACTCCACGCCCATCTCGTCCAGCGCCGCGCGGTTGCACCACGTCGAGTGCAGGTCCTTGGCGTCGATGTAGATCGGCCGCGGGTCGATCCCGTCCAGCATGCTGGCCAGCGCCGCGCCGTCCGTCATCGCGTGCATCCAGCCCTTGGCCAGGACGCGGGTGGCGGCCGGGTGCGCGGCCGCGTGCGCCTTCAGCGTCGCCCGGATGTCCTCCAGGTTCCGGCAGTGGTCCAGCGCGGCTTTCTGCAGGGACTGCCCCATCATCAGGAGGTGCATGTGCCCGTCGATGAAGCCGGGGAGCACGATGCGCCCGCCCAGGTCGTGCTTCGTCGCGCCGCCCTCGCGGGTCGCGTCTTGGATCGCCTCGTCGGTTGCGCTGCCCACGTGGACGATCTTCCCCGCTTCGTCCACCAACATGCACTCGGCGAAGGAGTGCGTCTCGCCCCTTCGCTCCGATTGAAAGAACCGCCCATTGTGGAACAGTGTGCTCATATTGAAATGACAGGATACATATGGTACCCAGATGACTGCACGACGATAGTGAGAACAGAGTTGAATCGAGCAGCGATGGTAGATACATCATCCACCGAACAGCCCCCCACAAAAGGCCGATCGCGGACTGCCGAGCCATGCCCCCCTTTCCCGGCCAAGGTGCGGAGTCGGCGTTCTAGGCATCCTGCATTTCTGTATGCCCGTTATCGTGACAATGAATGTAACCATAGTATTCAAGCGCAGCGCAGGCGTTAATCCGCTGCTATCCCGTATCTGCAAATGAGAGTCGTGATGTGAACATGTACAGATCGGCCTTCCCTTTTCTTTCTCACATGTAAGTCTTCCCAAGACTTTTTTAGTCCATCAACGCCACCAAAGCAGACTGACCATACATAGCGTCTTCGATCGGGTCTCCAAGGTTCAATATCAGTACCACTCCCCGTCCTATGTTCCAGCCGATTAAGCGCAAGTCCCGTAGTCGGCCTGGCAGCCATTGCCGGCGTCGCAGTGAGCCTCGGTGCTGCCGCAGTAGCCCCTGTAGCACCCAGCAGTATTAGCAAGTCGATCTCGACAATCCACCATCGCCTGCGCCCGTCGGATGCGAGCAGGGAAGTGGAGAGAACCTACGCGACCGAGCAGCAGTTGTCTCCTTCGGTCGGGCACTTGTACCCGAACTCGCCGGCGCCCGCCGTGCCGCACGTGCCGTCGGGGGAGACGGTGGTGCCGTCGACGGGGGCCGTGCAGGCGTCCGTGGCGTTCGAGTAGTCGCCCTGGGCATGTCAGCAGCTTTCTATCTACTTCACATTCTCACTTGAAGCATGTCACGGATAAGGAAAGAGGAAAAAGGCAAAACGAACCTGGCACCCCACAGACGTCAAGCAGAACTCCTCGCTCGCACCGCAGTACCCGTTCTGCGAGCAGCACTGCAGCTCGCCGGGGCACGTGTAGCCCAAGTTGTTGCCGCCCTCGACCATGCCGCAGCTGCCGTCGGGGGAGACCTCGGACCAGACGGCGGAGGCGGCCAGGAAGGCGAGGGACAGGTAGGACAGGAGTCGCGACATCTTGCTTCACGAAGTGCTGATTTCTGCTCGTGCTTGTCGGTTCTTCAACGGCTCGGTCAGAGTACGTAGAGCGATATGTCTGTCAGTCACGAACGACCGCCATCCAAGAACCAAGATCCCACCACCCCTCTTATACACCGTCGATCCAAACCAACCGAGTCCCTCCCCGAACCCACCGTCCCGGATCCCCATCCCCCATCCAGCTCGTCTGGGGATCTCAGCCGCGCGACGATCGGCACTGCCCTGTCACCCCGCGCCGGGGTTACATATTAACATGTCGCATATTAAGCGGCCTGGGCGCGGTGGCTTGGGTGGGAAACGCGTCCGCGAGTACGCGTATGTAACGGCGGGATTTAGCCGAACCGGCGGCCGCCTACACAGACCGTTGGGGTTTGGGGGAACCATGCTCCGATCGGGCAATAATACCCACGTCCCGACTATGGTTTGGGATTAATGTCGTGTTCGCCGAGCCAATGTTGAGATATTAACCTTGATGCGACCTCCGAATATGGAGAAGTGGGAGGCCAGGGATCGGTGCTACATTCTTGTACCCTGAAGATACCGGATATCTTACCGTTTGATACCTCGGAACGGAAAGCAGTACTATTTTCCACCTCAATGTTGGCATATGGGCGACTGTCTAGACACGTGTATATGCACACATTCTTCAAAATAGGTGCCATGTGCCTGCGGTGGATGACGCAAGATTGAGAAGCAACTATGACCTATGACGTAGTCTAGGTAATCCTAGTTGAGACAAATTGTCCTTCAGGCCATAACAAACCAGCGGATTGCTCATTCATGTTGACATCTTGTACCTATCGCAAATGCTTCGTAGCTCAGCATGGTAGCCTGATCAAATACAAGCCTCGGAGTTTTCTCAGCCCAGCGTTGAGGGCGTGCAAATTTTCATCAGAACCACTATAACCTTGACAAACGAGCCGCAGTCTCAGTTCTCGTCTGCATCTTCCTTCTTGGTGACAACTGGGGCTTTCTCAGTCTTCTCCTCGACAACGACAGACTCCTTCTCCGCCTCTTCCTTGGAAGCGGCAGTTTTCTCGGGTTCCTCCTTGATCGCGGCAGAAGTCTCATCGGGCTCCTTCTTGACGAAGGCGTCCTTGTCAGCTTCCTGCTCCTTAGCAGTGTCGGGTCCCGCGGTGCCCTGATCAGTGATGACAGAGGAATCGGCTTCCTTCATCTTAGGGGTGACCGGAGTCTCCTCATCCTCGCCAGCAGAAATAGTAGAGGCTTTCTCTTCATCACGAGGGGTCTCGTCTTTCTTCTTTGCAACTGCAGACGTTGCGTCGTCGACCTTTGACGATCTAGCAAGTCCACCGGCTGTCTCATCGTCTGTGTCAGAAGAAGGGACGTTGAACTGGAACCGATGAACAGGGAGGGGGACTTGCCTGAAGAGGAAGGGGTGCCTCCCGAGGGAGTAACATCTTCACTCTGCTGGGTGTTCTCGGGACCATCCTCGAAGTCGCTTGCGACAGAGCCAGCCTTGTCAGCAGACTCGGACGGAGCAAACTGAGGTCGCCTTATCCGAGGTGCGACGACGATAGTCTTCCATGTCCGATCCGTTCTCGACGCCGGACAGGTACGCTTGGTTGGATAGGTGCTCAAGATACTCGTCGTGGAGGGCAACGGGCATCTTCTTCAAGCACTCCTCCATGGCCTCAGCGAATCGCAGGCTGCACTTCTCGTGCGACAGGTGCGGCATCCAATCCTTGCCCACGTAGGGGTTTGTCTTGATGCCTTCGGCAACCTTCTTCAGCTCCATGATGCTACCACTGTAGGTGGAAGCATCGGGAATCGGATTGAGTCTTTTGTTCATCAGAACGCGCATGGTGCCGCCGAACATTTGGTCCTCACACTCCACCGAGTGGGCCTTGACGCGGCAGTACTTGATAGCAGGGTCGCGCTCGTCTGAGCTCAGTACCTGCATAGGTTTGGCGATGGCTGCCAGCATGTTGGCGAGAGTGGAGACTCGGGTCTCCAGGATAGTGTCTGTAAGAAGAGTTAATATCAAAAGCCGATCGATAGTATGTGAAAGGGTTTGTCGCGTACCAAGAAGACCAGTGGGGAGGACCATGTCCTTCAGGCGCAGCCCATTGACATTAACAGGGTCTCCGTTGTCATTGATTCGGGTGCTGACGATGAGAGCGTCGGTCATCTCCCGGAACAGTCTCAGACATCCGAACTCCCACGCAATGTAAATGCCAACATGGCACTTGTCGAAGTTCTCAGCAGTGGCCTTGAGATCATCGCAGCAAGCCAGCCAGTTGCGGATCCAAGGATAGGTCAGTTGGGTGCAACCGTACTGAGATGTGGCGCGGCTCAACTCGAACAGCTGCGTCACAGTCAGTGCAGTGGGCACTTTCGCGAATTCGTAGTGGACGATGCGGAACAGGGTATCAAGTGCAGTCGGTGAGGAGTCAAGAGTAATTGACCAAACCTCGTTGCTGGCGCGTTTCTGACCGTACAGAAGGGTTCGCCAGTGTGGCGAAGCAGTAGCGACTGAGCAAGTAGACACCTTGAACTTGGTGATGCGGTTCTTCTCCTTGACCACCATGAACATGTCGCTGTCACGGTGGCAGTCGATGATGTGGGTCTCGACTTCCTCCTTGGCGGAATCCGCATTGGAAGGCTTGTCGACCGAATCAATGTTCAAGTCCTGTAGCAAGGTTGCGGGTTAGCACATGGGGATGCAGTCCAGTGTCATGGGTGAAGAGCGAAGAGCGAAGAAGTAGACATTCTGATGATTCTGATGACGTTAATTGTAGACGGCTTATTGTTGATGCAAACTGATGATGTGTGTATCGGGCATGTCACAAGGAAGGCCGCAGCTTACCTGCTCCTGGATCGGGGAAAGAGCGCGGGCACCCGCGGGGGCCGCTGCCCTGCACGGTGCCGTCGGCAGTGGACGCGACAGTCATGGTTAGAGGTAGCCGAATGACGTGTAATAGTCCCAGAACGAATTCAGAACAAGAGATTGGTGATGGGGTAGCACACAGGTAATGTGCAGATGACAGAGTGGATTACAGGCCAGATGGGTCGTAGAACAAGACAGAGATTGCCAAACCACTGCGTACTTTGAAGAGATCAGCATACAATGGAAGCAGGGCCTCTCTGGGGAAGAAGGGAGTTAGAAGCATACCTCGGTGGTTGATGTGCGGTGTTGCGCAGAGGAGCGCAGTGGGCTTGTCAAGTGGTCAGAATTTTGCGGTCTTGGTCCAGTCAGTGGCTGGCGTGTGACGGGGCAACCGAAGGAGCACCATGGATCGGAAGGGCAGAAGTGATAGCGGAAGTGTAGTGATGGCTTACCTTGATATGGTGTGGAACTCCTTGATACCCCAAGGAGAGTGTTGGGTGTTGATGTCAAGATGCGCAAGGCAGACCAGGGTGGCGATGTGAAAGGGAACAGAGAAGGAAACAGGTGAGGGAAGAGGCGAAGGGCTGTCAGTAAAAAGATGGCGAATGCCTGGGCAGGTATTGGTACAGAGTGCGTTGCCGTGGTGCTGCCGATTTACCAACGCGTCAACACAGCAGGCAACCAGAGGAGAATGCCCCAGTGTGTGTTGAAGCAGGAGAGATGGAGGTGTCAATGAAATTGGAACGTTAGGTGACCGAAAGTGATGACTGCCCTGCAGTTGCCAAGGGAGATTTAAGTTGTTAGGAAGAGGGAAGGTGGGAGGGAGGTCAGGAGGGCGATAAGGCAAAGGCAGGTTCGATATCAGAGAAGCCAGGCCGCGACTGCCTCTCTATCCAGCCCACACACAGCATTTGAAGGCAGAGCGGGGTGCCACCACCTGCCTGTAACAACTTCCTGGGACGCTTGCTCCTTCCTGGGTCTGGTGTAGGCAACCGTGGCGCTGGAGTGACTTGCGGGGTGGACATGACCTGCCTCTGGGACGCAGTTGATATTGCCAACCACGCAATGCACCTGTACCTTACACATGTCGAGGTGAGCACATGGAGTTTGCAAGCCGCCATACAAGACCATTATGTGCTATTTTGCCTGTTGGTAGGGATAACGGTGCAGCTTCTGGTCAGTGATGTCAGCCAACACCCATCAAGTTGAGTTCATGCAAATCAGAAAAGTACAGTCCAGGAAAGCTCAGCATCTCAACGCAAGGTAGCTATTAGTTTACTTGTAAGCAAGGTGCCTTCCTGGAAGGCCAGGAACCGAATATTATACATGAAAAGGGGTAGGGATATCGTCAAGTCTATGCTAGCCATTGTATTCTCTCCGTAGCCTTGATGATCGGGTCTGATACCCAACACTAGGACTAGGTGCCACCGTCCATCGACGTGAGAGACAGGAAAGGGGCTCATACCGCATGTCTCCCGGCATTGACAGGCACGAGTGCTGTGCAGGTTCCTAATATCTAAGAGGAGCCCTCCGCCTCTCCGAGAATTCGCGCAATGAGAACGTAAATGAATATGACGCCACCGAACACCAGCAACTTATTCCGACCGAGCCATCCCGTGCCCGCATCTCGCTGATGTACGACGGCGTCGACAACCGCCTGTGTCTGTCCACCGCTACCGCCGGCTATGCCGAGGCCTGGTCCGCAAGTCGCCAGACTGGCGCGCTCGCCTGTGGCCGTGTTGACGTTGTTCTCGGCCATCCATCGCCAGTTTTCTTGGTCGACCTCGGGCCACTCCATGCGGAACTTGGCGCCTCCGTCGCCGGCCTTGACATTGCCTTTCTGCGCCGGGTTCTTAGAATGCGAGCCGCCGCCGGTTGAGTTCCACCATCGCGTCCTGTCCGCAAACAGCTTGCGCTCTCTTGCCGTCGCTGACACCGATCCGGTCGTCATCTCTTCTGACGTCATAAAGGACAGCAAGCCAATTAGGATGGTGGATACCTCCCATGCTGGGTTGAAGGAGCGCGGGTGGAAGTCGGAGATGGAGAGGCAGAGTCGGGTCGAGGGTTGGAAGCGGCCAGACGGCGTGTGCATGCGAATGGCCGGCGGCGCAAATGGGTAGTTGGGAGGGAATATCAAGGTACCCCAGTACTGGCCACCATGATAAGGGGTCTCCTCCGGACCCGTGATGATGTAGTGCCATCTATGGATCAGTTAGTCTTGCCATACAAGGGCATGGTTATTCACGGGGGTAATGCTAACTCTAGGATGTTGGACTCGGAGGGATGCGCCTGGATGTACGGGGGCGGGTTCTCGGAGATGGCTTTGTACTCGCGCGTTAACTGCAGGCGGTCAGCGTTCTGGCAGGACTTCCGGAGATCACGAAACGTCGGAAGGATCAGGACATACGCGCTTGCTGGCTTGCTTGCTGGCCATGATGCGGATATGAATCGGCGACTGCGGTGGGCTTATGGGATGGGAATGCGGCACCCTCGAAGTCGGGAGATCGGGAGGTGATGGGTGCGGGAAGTGGGAGGGTAGTAAGGAGAACAGTCAATCAACTGCAAAGCGAATGGATCCACAAGGGTCGAAGGAGATGGCGTGCCCAACGGCACCGAAAAGGAATGTTGCGTGGCCGGGATTAAAAGGTGAAGCCGCTGGTTGTCGGGGGACGAGCACTGAAGGTGAATGAAGAGACAAGTTGCAGTGGTTGGTCACGAGCGAGGCTGAGGTGATACGGGCAGGCGAACAACGATCGGGACTGAGTGGGGCCGACAAGACCCTGCTGAAGCGCTGGTGGCGACGGGCGATCCGGCAGCTCGGCTTTTTGTGGTCACCAGCAGCTCCACCTAAGGAATTGCCTAGGTGGACACTCGGGGTTGGAGGCAGAAGACAGCCAAAGGTTCTACCTAGTTGTCAGGTTGGGGAGAAACCCTTCCAATGCTCTCTAGTAGATCTTTCATATGCAATTAAGAGTCAGGCAGTCAAATGACGGCGTTTACACTTTTTATCTTGAAATGGAAGGAAATAAACAACAAATAAGTTACCTACCTAGGTGTCAATTTGAACATACTTCTCGATCACCTTTTTTATATACATGATAGATATCATGTGTCAGGCAGCGGGTAGAAGAGAGTCCAGTTATAGGGCAGCTGAGGTGTCGGGTCCGGGTAGGGGCAGCTCAAGCCACCGATTGGCTCAGCCACATATACATGGGTACATGCATTAGGCTAGGTACCGCGCGGGTGACGATCCTTCCATTTTCCTACAACAGCTCGGAAGCTCACGACAGCTTCGCACGGGGAAACAATTTGTCCCTTTGTGCGCCACTCTCCCTTACCAGGCGCCATGGCCAGTAATCCTGCTCCTGAAGGCGACGATGTACGGATACCTCTACCGCAAATTTGCCACTCCAATTGCTAAACATCAGCGCCTCAGGTCTTCGACGATATGCTGCGGAAGAAGGAGGCCGCGGCATTAGAAGAAAAGATGGCGGCCGCGCAAGCAGGACACGCCGACCCGTCAGAGCAGCGCATGATGGACTTGGTCAGCGGCATACAGCTTTCGGACTCGGCCAACAGCCGCTAACTTCACCAGCTCTCCCACAACCAGACCATGCCCGTTACCCTCTCCTCCATCCAAGTCCACGGCGCCACGAACACTCGCCGGTCTTTTCTCGATCCTCTCTTTGAACCGCTCGTCCAAGATAGTCGCAATGCCAACTACACCCTGGCCGACATGCTCGAGCAGGTTGGTGAAGCTGTTGCCAAGATGCAGAAGTTCGGTATGGAACCTCCTTGTTCCGGCCTTCGTCGGTACATGAACTATTGCGCTAACTGTACATATAGACATCTTCCAACCGCAGATCCTCTTCCACCTCTCCCAACCGTCGCCAGTCGATCCCTCATCTACACCTACCGACCTCGATGTCTCCTTACGCGTGCGCGAGAAGTCCAGGGTCTTGTTGAGGACCGGCACGGATCTGGGCAATGCCGAAGGCTCAGCATACGGTTCCATGCTCTTGCGAAACATCTTCGGTGGCGCAGAATCACTGGCGCTGAACGCCTCTGCAGGCACAAGGACGCGATCTGCTTACGGTGCCGAATTCACCACCCCGATACGGAGCAACCCAAACCTGAGGTTCAGCATAGATGGAATGGCCAGTAGCACCCACAAGCCCTGGGCAAGTCACGAGGAAGTCCTCAAAGGAGGTGGCGTGAGGCTCAATTGGGAATCAATCAACGGAGACCGCCATCAAGCGGGCTACTCCGGTACCTGGAGGCAATTGACTGGCCTCGCCGCCAGCGCCAGCCCTTCTGTTCGGGCCGATGCTGGAGACTCTATGAAGAGCGCTTTATCGTACCTGTTCCACCGAGAGCGGCGTGATAACCCCATGCTACCCCAGAGCGGGTACATGTTCAAAACGAGTTCCGAGGTGGCTGGCTGGGGCGGTTTGGGTGGTGACGTTGGATTTTCCAAGTATCATATGGAATTGGCTGGCGCCGTGCCCGTCCCAATACCTGGTATCAAAGGCCCCTCGGGTGTGTCCATCGGTGCTGGCTTCCGTGCTGGATGGCTGTTCCCACTACCCCTATCATTCGGCGTTGACAAAGCATCTCCGAGCCGAATCAATGACCGATTCACCCTTGGTGGACCCACCGACGTCCGAGGCTTCTCCATCGGAGGACTCGGTCCACGTGACGGAGGCGACGCGCTCGGCGGTGATGTATTCGCTGCGGGCAGCGTCAACATGCTTCTCCCCTTGCCGCGGGTAGGCCC
Source organism: Xylariomycetidae sp. FL0641 (assembly GCA_022376655.1). NCBI lineage: Eukaryota > Fungi > Ascomycota > Sordariomycetes > Xylariomycetidae sp. FL0641. The sequence goes on along the minus strand of JAJJKE010000156.1, from coordinate 22,375 downwards.
GGATTCCCCCTTCCGCTTTCAGCTGTTCGCGAACGGCGGGAGACTGGTGGCCCTGCAGAACAAGACGAAGAGCAACGACACGGCATCCGGGCAGCACATGAGCGTTAGCACGGTCTGGGACGGCATGCTGTCTGCCACCAAGGAATTGGGGAGTGGCCTGCCCAGCATTGCGGCGGGTTTCGGCCTCGTCTACGCCCACCCCGTGGCTCGCTTCGAACTCAACTTCAGTCTGCCGCTCGTCACGCGTCAGGGCGAGGAGGCAAGAAAGGGCTTGCAGGTTGGCGTCGGCATCAACTTCATGTGAAGAACCCGGCGCAGCGCATATGTACAATTTGTATAATCATCAGAAAGATACCACTTAGATTCCCTCAAATCTTGCCTATCCAGATTCAGATCACCTCGACATATGCTGAAATATGGTATTTCCAATTCGGGAGTTGACTAGGCGCTACAACCTGTTCAGTGCTAGCCTTACAGAGGCCAGCTCATGCCTTCTTCCAGCGTCACATCCGCACGCCGCCCCGGAGCCCGCGAAGCCCCAGGCCGACTGGGTACATAGGTGCGTACAATCTCCTTGAGGCCGTCCCCGGGGCGTCCCCCTTGGTTATCAGACAGCTGTGGACTTTCCACTCGGCTCGTGACTTTTGTGTTCTGTGTGCACATCTCGAATTCCGGGAGCTCGTGCGCTTGATTGTGGTTTTCCAACGCCCCCTGTCTTCCCAGCACCTTCAAATACAGCGGTCGCAGCGTCGGCACCCCGATGCAGATCATGGCCACAGCGATCTCGGCGCCGGCCCAGGCGAAGTACGGGACGAAGTTGTCTGCGAATGTCAGCAAAAGGGGATTGGTACCGAATTGCTCCTGGAGGCTTACACGTGTAGTTGAAAACATCGAGTTGCGAGAGAATAACCGTCCTCGTGATACCGCAGGCGCCGGCGCTGTAATACGTCAGTAACGGGCCATTGCAGATGATCCGAGATGCCAACTCACATGACGCCGAGGCTCATGCCGCTAGCCAGCAGGACCTTTTCGCGATGCGATATCGGCAGGGCGCGAATGAACAGCCACGGGAATGCGGCGAAGAAGAAGTCGCAGATACTCGACCAGACTGCCGTCACTTTTGTGAGCGAGCTGCTCATTCACAGGTACAAATTTCCACGCAAAGACTCAGATAACGTACCGCCGAGCCCGACACTCATAGGCTGGATGCGAAAATGCCACTTACCGGGCATCCGGAGGGGATCCCAGCTGGCGCGCGCGGGCGTGGTCTGGCACCAGAGCATGGCGGTGAGGGCCGCGGAGGTGGCGACGGTGACGGCGACGGCGGCCCCGAGCGCGGCCTTGTGCCGGCGCAGCTGCACCACGCGCAGCAGGAACAGCCCCATCGACAGCTTGGCCATCGCGTTGCCCGTCACCGCGAAACTGTTGGCCACGTACGTCCAGAAGATGGCCGCCGACCCCTCGGCCGGCCGTAGCGAGAAGAAGTCCTGCCCCAGCCCGTGCTGCGCGGCTATCTGGATGAAGATCGTGAAGAGGAGGAGGAAGAGCTGCGGTTGTGGGTCAGCTAGCTGAGCTGGCTTATATGATGGCAAAGACGGGTGTGGGATAGGTAGGATGACATACCCCCGTGCAGCAGAACATATAGTCCTCGACGCCGACGAATTCGATGATGCAGATCCGCGTGTACAACCGCAAGGCCACCAGCACCGCCGAGAGCGCCGACAACGCCCACATAGCAATCGCCAGCTGGTAGCCTGGGTTCATGGTCGGCGAAGCCGGTGATACCTCAACTAATCTTCGAGCACTACCTATCACCTACGGGAGACAAACGGGAGCGGAAGAGAACTAGGTATGGAGGAACTCAGCATTTGAAGCAACTAGATAAGTAAGTACCAAGCACGGCGAAGAGTCGGCAGCCGGCTGACGTCGCTCAAGTGTTCTATAAATGTGAACCTGCAGGAGTTTGCTCCCCGCCAGCGTCTCGTCATGCCACCACCGCCTTCTTGCCTCGGCCCATGCCACGTGGATCAAGGCGAAGCGCGTTCACGCACGCCACCGCCCATGGCCATATTCATTCCGAATATATTCGCTGTCGGAAGCATTACAGGCGAAGAAGGTCTGCTCATCAAGCGTCAAGGCGCACAAAACACCCATGGGACTATGGGCACGGTTGCGGGGGGGTTGTGCCTTGCTGAATTGCCGGATTGGTCGATCTCCAGGGTGAGCCCTCCAATCAGGTACCACGAGTGGGCATTTTCGAAGACCCACCATCCTGGCAGAGGCCAACGACGGGATGGTGGACGACGATGGGGGTCTGGGATTAAGCGCCTGTCGAGGCTCGAAGAGGGGTCACTGGGTCGGCACCGACGTGGATGACGAAAATGCCTAAGTGAAGCCTGGGGTTTCGAGGGGGAAAATGGCAATGCCCAACTAAAGCCTAGCTTTGAGATCCGTACCGGTAAACTTCCAGTCGTCCTCGCTGGCCATGGCCTGTCTCGACAAGACCCTGGGCCCCGTCTCGCCCTGCTCCAGACCATTGCGCTGCGGTGCTTGGCTGCTCCTCCATCTCCACATCTCCTTGTACACGGTATCCTCTTTCCCTTCCAGGATCTTGACGACTTCTCGTCCGAGGATCGGGAGGAACTTGAAACCGTGTCCGCTCCCGCCGGAACAGACGGCGACGCCGGCACGGCCGGGCACGAAGTCCACCACGAAGGAATTGTCGATGCTGTCGGTGTACCAACAGAGCTTCGTGGACGAGAATCCCAGTGGGACCAAGTCGGGGAGGTTGACTGCGACATATTCTGTGCCTCGGTCAGCAGAAGAAGGTTGTTGTTGTTGGCTTTCGATCAACTCGCACCTTTAATTCCGTCCATGGCTTGCTTGGGGATCCGGGTTTCTTTCTGTTCCGTGACGTGCGCGGTTTTCGGCACCGAGATGCGCCGGCCTGCTACATTGTCGAAGTTGGTCCACCTGAAGAGCAATGTTAGCACTTGACAAGCGGCGGCTGGGGATGTAGAGGTCTCCTACTTCTTCTTCCGCCAGCCGATCTTGATGACACCGTTCTCATCCCGGGGAAAGCTGTAAACTCCCTTGTCTTCCCTAATGCCCCAGGTGATAACGGGGAAGTTCTCGGGCGCGTAGCGATCCCAGAGGTCCGGGCGGTCCATGGGCAACTGGATGGTAGCCACGGACCCCGCCGTGGCTTCAAGCAGGTCCTGAACCTCGGGAACGAGCGAGGGCGTCCATCCTCCGCCTGAAATGCCGCGCAGTCAGCACGAGTACACAATCGGAAAACCAGGTGGGATAGTACCGGCGACGACGACCAGATCAGCGACATGCTGGCGTCCCTCCGCCGTCGTCACCACAGGCCGCCTCCCTCCCGACGCGATATCGACGACCTTCCCGCGCAGCGGATCGAGCACGGTCCTAACCCCCGCCTTCTTCGCCAGGTGCAGCGCCCACGCACAGCTCTTGTACGCGTACACGAAGCCGGCCGTCGAGTCGAGCACGGCCTTGTGCACGCCGAACCGCTCGGCGCGCCGGCACGGATCGAGCTTGTGCGCCCAGCCGCGGTCCCTCGCCCGCGCGAGATCTAAGTTAGAGCCCACCTGTCAATACCTGGGTACTTACTTATCTACTTCATCCTCCGAGCGAACGCCATCGCGCACGCGCGCGACGCGGGGGGAGGGGGGTTGGAGGGGGGTTTATCTCACCGCTCGGCTCGTCGCTCTTGAACTGGAACGCGCGGATGCCCTCGGCGGCCATGTTGCGCAGGGTGACGGTCTCGAAGTCGTCGAACTCGGCGGTCGCGCTCATGCGCAGCATGCCGGCGTTGCACCAGAGGGCACGCCCTCCCTCGCCGCGCAGGAGGACCTCGGGCAGCTCGTCGCCGTCGCCGGTGGTAGCAGCAGCAGCCAGCTCGCGGTTCCAGGCGTCCCAGTGCCGCCCCGCCTCGGTCGCCAGCCGCTGGTACGCCAGCTCGCCGCCGTAGCTGAAGCGCACGATCTTGTTCAGGTCCGCGGACGCCGCGTCCACGCCGCGGCCCGGGTCGTAGCATGAGGCGCCCGTGTCCTGCATGTCCAGCACCGTCACGGCGCGGTAGCCCGAGCGCGCCAGCCATAGCGCCGTCGAGATCCCGAAGACGCCGGAGCCGACGATGAGGATGCGGGACGTTGGCTGCAGCTCCATGGTGTTTTTTTCTTTTCTTTCTTTCCTGCTGGGTGAGATCGGATGCTGAGATCTTGGAGATGCGACGGTTCGCGAGGGAGTTGGTAACGGCTCGTCGTTGGGTTTCGGTCTCTTCCGATGATAGACTCCGTGACTCCCGCGTTCGCACTTATCAGGTCAACCCCGCACCACCCGGGCATCTCGGTCGTCGTCTCCACCATTGAGGTGCCCGTCCCCGGCTCCTCGTACACGATATGAAGAATGATGAAACGGTGGTGGAAGTCATTGACTCCTGCAACATCTGCTCGGCGTCTTTCAATCTCTTTTGGCTCTTGTGGTCAGTACAGTCGCAATTGAGTCGTGGAGATGTGCACATGCTGCTCGGAATATCCCCAGGAACAGCTTGACTGGCTTGGTTGATTATCACATTGGTATGTCAATTGAACGCTCAATCTAGTACGAAGGCCATTGACCGCAACGTCGTCAACGCCAGTCGAATCGTGTTTGATGCGGTGGGGGCGAAAGTCCAGTTCCGTAATTCCCATCGTCGAACGGGACCCAAAGTTGTTCCCGTCGAAAATGTTGGCGTCGAAAACGCTCTTGCTGAAAATACTCCTCATCAACCTCTTCTGGTCGCTCTATAGGGAGTGTGAAAGTCTCCCGCCGATTCCATGGGTCTTCCGCCTCCGCCGCCCTCTCCCTAGCACCGAATTCGAGATCGTCGAGGGCCACGTACGGCCCGTCTGCCTCGGGCTCTGGAGGTGAAATGTGACACTCCGGTATCCTGCTCCGCCGTGCAGACCTGTCGGTGGTTGCAGTCCCCCCGGTAGTATAGCCAAGGCTGCTGCTCTTTGCCTTGGGATAAGAAGCCATCCTATGCTGCGATGGCCATAGCAGGGGCTTGAGCACAGGTACAGAGCCGCAGATGACCCCCAGGTTGACCTCAACAGCGGCCCAGATCCATAGATTGAAGCCCTCCCATGTTACGTCGTAGGTTTCATACTCGACGTAATGGACCCAATACGTGCGCATGCAACCCGCCACAACCACAACACTGCCCATTCCGAAGAGCGCCGTGAGACTGACACGTTGGGTTACAGGCAGATCCAGCGCCCATAGCAACGGCATTGGCAAGATGTAGACCATAAAGTCGGTGATTACGGTTACAATCGTTTGGCCCATCAGCGGCGGTCCCTCGGGGATGCAATCGCGGTTATAGGGGAGAAGAATCCAGTAGCTCGATGCCGGCCTGGACCAACGTCAGAACCATCGTCACGGGAATCATGGAGGAACACCTGGCAACTGGACACAATACTCACAGGCACTGAAGCCAGAGGAGCAACAAGAATGCAGGAATAGCCGCACCCACTATGGCAATGGTGATCCACGTCAGACGGTGGAACAAGCTGCCCTTCGAGGCGATCCGCAGGTAGCTGACGAGGATGGACAACTTGCTCAGCCCGGAGGCGAAAACAAATATCGTCTGTCCCGCTATCGACACTTTCCGGCCCGCCACCAGCTTCGACGTGTGTAGGTCCCAGACATGGTTATTCCATCCGTATTCCTGCGTGGCTGCGAGGAGTCAGCAAGTCGGAAGCATAGCGGCGCGAGCTCAACACAGCGACACACAAACGCACCGAGAATGACGCTTACGGTCACTCCGCAGCAACAGATGGCAGCAGCCACCATCAGCCAGTCATCCCACCAGCAGCGCCGCAGCATTCGCATACGAACCCACAAGCGAAGGGCGAGGATTATCAGGGCCAGCGGCAGTATGGTGAGCTCGATGATCAAGAGGGCAGGACCGCGGTCCTCGGGGTGGTCATAGTTCGGCTCCGGCCACGAGAGGAGCACCTCCACGGGTGGGAACCGCAATCTCGACGAGATCCTTTCGAAGCAACGAGGGCGAGGAAGCCCGTGGAAAGTTGCAGTACCATGGCTAAGTACCGGGTATGTCCAGGCTTAAGAGCGAGGGCGGAGGCCCGGGGTACCGGGTTATATCCCCCCCCCCCCCCCCCCCCCCCCCCCAACACCTGAGCACGGCCATCGGCCAGTCAGGCCAGGGTCTATATTTCAGGAACATGACTCTCGTGGGCTAGTGCTGACTGCCGATGTAGACACACGTATTAGGGCAGGAACGGTTAAGTCTTGAACGTCGAGCCAAGTGAGCCGCGCGGTACTGGGAGTCGCTAGAACGGTGAGAGTGAAACTCTAAATAAGAGCACGATCGACTGAGGCGGAGATCGAGCAGTCAACCGCCGCGCTTGGCGTCGAACCTCTGTACGATGGGTCGGTAGCGAGCGGCGGTCGTCCGCCCAGAGGCCGCCGGCGGGAACCTCGACGATTCAGCTTCGGGATCCGGGAATACCCACGTGTCGCGGGTTTCCGAATGCGACCTGGTCTACTGACCATTGCCAAACTCTAATTTTCATTGATGGACTGTTTCATCCACGTGGCTCAGCCCATCACGGCACCCTTACTGAGATGTCACTCCGCCAGAACACACCAGCGACGCATGGTGTGGCAGGGGACCTCGATCTCCAGGTTCTTAAATGATTTCTAATGCATTAGAGATCAAATACACAGGTAGATACCAGGTACAGCATCGATACGTCCCGGCGCCTAGAGAGCACTAACGAACGACAGCGCCCAGCAGAGTTTCGCTCGTCGTTGATCCGGCACGTAGGAACACTACCTTAAGAGGGCCCTCAATAGTCTTCCCGTTTTCAGCTTAGGCCCCCCTATCTTCCATGCTAGGTTGTTCTGGCCGCAATTTACGGGCGAGCAACTAGCGTCGCAACGAAGGTCTGAGGTTTCGTTATCGTTCATGGTACGTCCTCAACATGCTGGCTCGGATTGGAGGGCCGAGACCACTGCGTAAGCTCTATATAGATCTGACATACAGACTCCGATTCTCCGGGTAGCGTACGGCACGTACCGTGTCCTCGGGATCTTCCACGGTTCCTTGAAGTTCTGCAGTCCGTTAAAAAGCCGAGTTGGTCTTGGGCATGCGTCATTCCCAACATCATACCGGTACTGCGCTGATAGCCTCATGTCGAGATCCTTGTTGAAGGCCTACAGCAGTACCTTGTCATATCTGCACAGGTATCGGTCCCTTACCGGTATCTCCTTCTGCCCCTTGAGGGGTGTTTCCCGTTGAGAGGTTGGTCCTGGCTTCAATGGTAGTCTAGGATTAGGCGCGTGTGTAACGACGTGAAGAAGTGACATCATGTTCACCACATACCTATCTAGATACTCGCGAACCTGATTCCGAACCCCAATACTGCGCGGCTGCTTTTCTCTGTAGCTTATACTCGGAAGATTGCGCAGAAACCGACACGCGTTAATGGCGTATCGCGAAGACGGGACGGGAGCTTGGGCACTGTGGCGGTGTGGCTTTGAACGCCCCACTTCGGGGATGTGCCCGTGGACCTTAAGCCCCGCTTATCTAAGCCCACCTCTCCAACATGGAATGGGGCCTTAGCCCGCAGCCTAGAGATTCCCACAATCAACCTTTCAACCTGCTTTCTACACCACCTTACTCTTCCACAGTTCGCACCCTGGAGTTTCAACAATCAACCTTTTAACCTGCTTTCTACACCACCTTACTCTTCTTTAGCATCATGAAACGCGTAAAAACCGACACGCGTTGATGGCATATCGCGGAGAGCTTAGACACTGTGGCGGTGTGGCTTTGCCCGCCCCATTTTGGGTCCAAGGTACCTTAAGCGGGGCTTACCTAAGCCCACCTCTAAGGTAATAATGGGGGTCCATAGCTCGCAGCCTGGACATTACAACAATCAACCTTTCAACCTGCTTTCTACACCACCTTACTCTTCCTCAGCACCATGAAACGTCCACCCCCTATGAATTGGCTTGTGATAGCAAAAGTATATCAGGACCAGTTCGTTACTGGCACTATGTTCTACGCCAATAAAGCGCAGGTTGCACAGGTCACATGACCCAAGTGAATGGGACGCGCTTCGAGCCATCGCTCCAAGCCCCACGGGCAACCTGCAGTCAAACTTCGCATTCCATTTGATTGCCACTTGACATCCATGCGTGTTTTTTTCTTCCCTTTCCTTCCCTTGTTCTTGTTTGAATCACTCCAAACTTATACCTACATCAACCCTCGCTCATCGTGGGTGGCACAAGACAGGGAAGGGTCATCGCCTTAAGCGGCATTTCCAGCACGGGGAGCTTGCCGCTGAACGCAGGCATATCAAGCCATCGCTCGGAGCCATCTCGGGTTGCACATCGGCAAAGCTTCCGTCGCATCCGACTTTGACCATCTCTTAAACTCCTTGCAGCTATATATTATGCTACCTCTCTTATTGCTGTTCTATATCGTCCCACCTTCACATTACCATCACACGCTATCGATGGCAAGAGTCAGAGCTGGTTTATGACTTCCCAGCGAAGGGGTTTCGATGTTGAATGCCACTTCAAGTGATTGCTCTGAGCCAATCTAAGTTATACACCTTTGGGCCTACCATCGCATCCTCTTAGTCATCTCTTGAACCCCCTGCATCTATACCATTCTATCTCTTTGTTCCTGTTCGGAACCACTCCACGTTCACAACGGCCTCGGTGCATCATCGACGGAGAAGCCTGACTTTCCCCGCCCGGTGCGCTTCCAACTTAAATGATGGCGATCCCAGGCGGCGCTTTAAGCCCTCTCGGTTTGCACATCGGCAAGGCAGACCTTCTATCGCATGCGACTCGGGCAACGTTTAACTTCCATGCATCTACGCCTGGTCATCTTTGGCAATATGTGGAATCGATTCACATGTACATTCAACCCATGCCCATTCTAAATGGCGAATCCTGAATGAACCCTGGCGCGGGAAGCCATAGAGTTGAATGGTGGTATTCTAAGCCACCACTCTGAGCCATCTCAGGTTACACGCCGCAAAACCTTCCTCGCACCTGACTTGGTCATTCCTTGACCTCCATGATCTTCTTGCATCTACGGCGTTTCTTTCTTTTTGATCCTGTTGGAAACCGTTTCACAGCTACACCAAACCATCGCGCACTCTTGGAGGTCTATAGTAGAAACCTTCCACACCTCTGCCCGCTGCTTCCAGCCTGTGGTAGATTGTCACTGTGGACCTCCAAGGCACCCTGGAGGCGAACTCTGAATGGCTTTCTCCCCCACGGCGCGTTTGGGAGTTAAGTGGTGGCATTATAAGCCATCTCTCTGAGCCATCTCAGATTACATGCCGCTAAACCATCGACCGCATCCGACTTAGTCCTTCTTTGACTTCCATCCATCTGTGCCATTACCATTCCTGCCTTTCCGTCTCCACCGTTCTACCGTTCTACATGATATAAGACTACGTTCGCACCAAATCCTCACACATCCTGAATGGCTTTCCCGGCACGGGGAAGTACACCGTCATGAAGCAGCTGCAATCCCATTTCCCTCCGGGCGAAGTTTGCGCTGTCGACAACCATCTCCTCCTGGACCCTGTGTTCGCCCTCTACAACAATCGCGAGCCTGCCCACTACGACCTGCGCTGGGCCCTCCGCAGGGTCTTCTTCACCTACCGTCCAGGAAGTTCTGTGTGGAGGCAAAACGGTATTGATCACGGCATGCCTGGCAGAGACGAATTCCCACAGAGCTGTTCTCCGGCAACACGTTGACATCGTGCGCGGTACCAGCATTCCCCTGTACTGGATCACCCTGCAATGTGACCGAGAAACGGTGGAGCGGCGGGCAACCAGCACCGAACGGCTTCAGTGGGCTAAGACGAAGCTTACGGATCTGCCTACTCCTCGCAATGTCGTCGACGAGCTGGACATGATCGATCCCATAGAAGATGGCGGACCCCCTGACGATACGGAGATCATCGCAGCGACAGTTGATGCGAACGGAACGGCGGAAGTCACGTGCGAGATGATTTTGGGGATCATCACTGGTGCTCGCTAAGCAGCGATTTGTTTTGGTAACCAAATTCTCTGCGGAGCATTTCTTGCATCGACCCAACGAGCCTCGGCGAGACTGTCACAACCAATATTAGCAGTGCTACGGCTTCTGAGTGGTATCCTCTCTGCTCCGGTTCAGTCAACTCTGGATCTAATGGAGGCTGCCCATATATATCGACACTTGATATGCGATGGGATGGTTGCGAGCTGCCCAGCCCGTTGATCTCCGGTCACTCAATTCCATAAGTGCCAGGGGCCACTCTTAACTTCTGGCAGGTCGTGGCCAATTAACACTCCGGCGGTCCTTGTCAGACCTTCGTTGAAAGCCCTATGTAAGGGGGATCAATAGAAATGTGCTGTGGCATGAAGGGCCCAGGATATTGTCTGAGGTAAAGGCGATGCCATACACAGATATAGGTCCCTTGTTCCTTCTGGACTCACGAGCGTGGACTAGAGCAGGAGCTTGGCGGTGCCCTTAGAGAGGACGCCCTGAAGGATCTCTCTGGACAGCCTCCTGGCATAATTCGTCCCATGCCCCTCCATCCGTGTGGGCGGTATTATCCGATCACGAAAACCAGACAAAGATAAGAGGAGGTACTCCGGTATCAACTGGAAGCTCGGGTAGCCGAGATGCTGAACGGGCAAGGCAGGCAGTCCCGTAGGCCCAGAAGCCTCCGAGTACTAAGGTGGCCGGCCCCGAAACAGGCAAGCGGTCGGTGGACTTCCTCGCGTGTGCGCTTGGGCCATACGATCCGAGGCGGAAGCTGCGTTCCTGCTCGGTGCAGCAGCCTCGGGGCTCACTTGGCCCGGGCAGATGCCCCCTATCGCCGCTGCACGGCATCAAAGGCCCCACTTAACCTCCTTGCCCTGCCTTTCCGGTGCGCATGTTCAACCCTGCGGCTCACTCCACGGCAACCGGCGCGTTAACTGTTGTTATCCTTCTGGCCAACCCTTTGGTGGTTTTCTGTCACCTGCACCTCGCGCGCCGCTGCCCGTCTTCGCGCCCCGTTGTCTTTCCTTTGCGCGCCGCCTTCTGCCACCCGGACCTGTATCTCTGCCTCGTTCAACCAACTTGCCGCTGGTCGTCTTCGTGTTCTATCGTCTTTCTGTTACGCGCCGCCTCCTTTTACGTCGTATCCTTGCCTCGTCGGCATCCTCTGACATTCGGCCTTCGCGCGCCCTCGCACTCCTGACTCCGCCCTGTTCGATCCCCTGTCCCGCGTTGACCGCTCGTATTTGAAGCCTTAAGACAAATTCTCACCAACATGTCTTCATACCTTGACCTCGAGGAGTCCTGGATGGCGCGCCTGTGCGTGCCGCTCCAGCCGCGACGAAAGAGTGGCTGGCTTGTAGATGGAGGTAAGTAAACCAATGCTTTCCTTGTCCGAACCGTGCAAATTGACACGCTGTAGCTGGAAACAGAATACCCCCGCTTCCAATGATCATGGACGTTGTCGAGCAAGTCCCAGGAGGTAAGACACCCTGTTCTTTCTATCGTGTTGCAAAGAAACAGTGACCTGACAAGCTGTTGAAATAGGACTCCAAGAAGATGCTCATGGTTAGTTCGCTTCGTGCCGTCTCTCAGACCACAATTGACTGACCATTTCCAAAGACAACGTGCAGCCGGACGTTGCTGAGATCCACGTTTCTGAGCACGACTTCTCTGAGATCCCCGATTCCGTCCATGACTTGTCTGAGGTTCCCGACTCCGAGCGTGGCCTGTCTGAGGTTCCCGACTCCGAGCAAGGCTTGTCTGAGGTTCCCGACTCCGAGCAAGGCTTGTCTGAGGTTCCCGACTCCGAGCAAGGCTTGTCTGAGGTTCCCGATTCCGAGCATGGCTTTGCAGAGATCCCCGAATCTGAGATTAGTGATTTGGACCTCAACGAGTTAGTCCTTAACCAAACTCATTAACGCCAGAGGTATGTCCTTCTTTGCTGGCCTGCACACGCGACCCTTGAGACTAATCCTGCTCAAGATAACCCTGCCCCTGCTGGCAACGCTCCATCCATCAACCACCCATTTACTATAGCTTAGCTCGCTTATCAAGAAAAACTGCGCCCGGAGGGCATAGCTGGAATACAAAAATAATGATCAGGGAAATGATGTAGCACTCCAACTTGTGAGGTGTAACTCAGCGGGAGAGTCGCCGTACCGATAGGCAAGTGCCGGTCATTCGGATTGCGTTGAACATTGTCACGGGGGTAAGATCAGGTCTCAAGGTAAACGAGATGATTGATGACTAACTATCAACGATAATTCATCGGTACCAAGATGCCGTGGCCGTCTCGGTGCCCTGTATTGCGCAATTGCAGGTTGCGTAGTTGTATAGTTGTAAGCTGGAGATTGAGGCTGGAGGTCTTGGAGGTTCAAAAGGGGGGCAGATATTAGTCAGCGCCTGGTTCGCATGCGGCCGGACCAGTGCGATGCATTAGGTAAGGTAAGGTACTTTAGGTAGGTTGGCACCGAATGCGGTGTGGGATTGCGAGGTCCACGGGTGCGATGAGGTCACAGTGGAAGTGGTGGGGGAGTTGTGCCGCATCCAGGGGACTCATTCCAACCGCGGCTTGGCAGTACTGCTTTCAGCTGGCAGAGCTCGCGCTTGCAGTCTCGAACTCGTGCCGGCGAAGCTACCACCACTTTGCGTCACTTGCTGACAGCTGACGATAGGGCCAAGCGGCAGCGCGGGACATTGGAGCTCGGACGAAATTTTTCAATTTTTTTTTTGCTCGTCGGACTCATCGACGAGGCCTGCCAAGATCTGGAGCTGCCCCAAGGCTCAAGCCCGGAACTGCTTGAGTGCTGTCACCACATCAAATCATCCATCCATCACTCTGTCACTGTACACTGCCGGTGGTTTGACGACTGCTTAACCTGATTCCTCCCTTCTTAATCAAGTCCCCATCTCACCACACCTCACCTCATCTTTGGTACCAGCTCTGGCCATATCTTCGATACGTTTGCGGTCTTGTTTCTGACTCGACCAGGGTCGACCAATCCCCTCATCCTAGCCCACTACCACCACCAGCACCAGCACCACCACCACCAGCCCGGCCGCTCGCCAGCTTTGGTTGGGCCTTGCATCTACCTATCTTCTTGTCTGCCGCACCTCGTTGTTGCGCCGCCTTTGCACCACGCAGCCGCGAGAATTGCATCATCCCCATCCACCTTGCCTTGCATCTTCTCATCCTCCGTGACCGATACCGACACCGACAGCCTCACGATCACAAGAGACGGACTCAGGCTTCTGACCCGCGCATCAGCCTCTGACCCATGCTTGCGGCCTGACATACCTACCGTAAGGTACACTCTACTACCAACACAAGCTCTCACAGCTGAACAGTGCCGGTCTACTGGTTCCCGTCCCTCACTAAAACCTCGCCCTCTTTCTTGTTCTTCGCCTTCTCCCTCCTTCATTCGGGGTCCTTGCAGCAACTCGTCCGTTTCTGTCTTGGTCGGCACCGTCCACTGTCTTGGTCCTCCACGCCACCCATCAAGCCATCCTACTGGCGCCCGAAGACCGTCCTTGCAAGCTTGCAAGCTTGCCAGCCCTCCATCTACCTCACCCTTCCCTAGTGCGGTGCAGCTTAAAAAGATCCTCGCGACGCTTCATATACCCGTCTTGCCTCGTCCCACCTCCCACCTCCTTCCTCTTGCCTCTTGTCTGCCAGACCACCCTTCTGGCATGGTGCACTTGTCTGTCATTTGATGACATGACCAGCGGCAAAGGTTGAGCTGCTGCTTGAAGTCTAGGTTCGGGTACACGGTAAACGGTCACTGTCACGGTCACGGTCGAATGCCGAACCTTAGCGGAAGCTTCCTCCTCACCTCTGCCGCAGCCAGAGCTTAGACGCCCGCCCGCCCCCGACACCCATACCTACCCATACCCGGAGCAAACACCTATACTCCCTCTAGTCGACACTATCCTCGTACTCGTCGCCGACCTCCCCAATTATCCATCTTTGGGGCATCCTCCGCCGACCTACTGTTGTTGTCCTCCCTTCTATCTTTTCACCCTCAGCATCCTGCCTAGCTCGACACTGCCGCCGCTGCGCCAGCTCTACCGGTCAGCACCAGAACAACACCGACACCTTTTCGTTCAAATAAGCCTAGGGAATAAACAAGGCAAACACAGCAAGACGAAAGGGAAGAAAGCAGGAAGTCTTCATCATGGCGCCTCCCAAGGGCCAGCCAAAGCCGTCCAAGGCTCCTGGCAATGCAAAGAGGCTGCCTTCTGCCCCAGCTTCGCGACCCGTTGTTGTCCCGGCTATTCCCTTAGCCCTGATGCAGCGCCAGCCCAGCCACACTAGAGAGAACATGAACAAGGAGAACATGAACAACAAGAATGTTGAACCGCCCAAGCGTGCCCCGGCCGTACCTTCGTCGTCCAATCGGCACCCTGTGTCTTCCTTGGAGGCTGCGCTGATCGACCATGACTTCGTTGCCCAGCCGAAGCCTGCGCAGATGGCTGTCAACGGCATCGGTGTGGAGAAGCCCGGACATGCCACTGCGACTGCGACCGCGACCGCGAATGCTGAGCGCGATGCAGGAACGCCCCGAAGCCCTGCACGTCAGCTCCAAGCAAATGGAGTCAATGGCACCAATGGCCTCGATCAGGACCACGTTCAGCCCACCGATCCTGCCCTTTCGTCCACCGCAGCCTCCGTGGTTGATGCCGAGTCCGTTGTTGGATCCACCTCCGCCACGGACCCCAACACCCAAGGTAAGCATCCCACCTGGCCTGTCCGCCACTGCCTGCATTTCCATGCCATTCTAGCTAACAAGGTGTCTCCAGGCGTGAATGATGCCTACTCCTATGCGTCGCAGCCCTTGTCTGCAGCTTCTTCCGATCGGCACGACCTACCGGCCTCTTTCCAGGCTGTTGCACCCCCAATGCAACAGCAGCCGTCCGCTGATCATCTCCCTGATCCCGCCAACATCCACGGGATGCATCTCCTGCATCACAACCGACATCACGTCAGCAACGGTGGAGGTATCATGTTTGGCGGCTTTGCTGGTTCTCACACGCCTTCGCCAGTCCCTCCTCCGGGTGGTTTCATGCCTCCGCCTACCATCCCGGTCACCAACGGAGACACCCATGTTTCTCCTCGAGCCAACGGTCATGCTCACTCCAACAGCAATGGTTTTCCCGGTCCCGTCAATGGCCATTTCCCACCCGAGATGATGCCCATGTCTACTATGGACACGTATAGACAGGTTCCCGCCCATGCGCCTCAGCTCCCGTTCGACGTTATGCACCCGGGAGCTGGTCGCTACGGGCCTCCGACTCCGCACAGTTTCCACGGGTCTCACACATCCGGGGAGCCTAACGGCATGGAGAATGGAACCTTGCCCTATGCTCCGAATGGCAGCCAGTACCCGGGCCACGGCCATCATGAGCACCTGGGCGGTCACCCTCGTCCTCCTGCCGCACCATTCCCGCCCTTCATGCCCCCGGAGGCCTTTGTTCGACGCCCCAATTTTGATGGAGAGATGATGGACAGCATTGCGTACTTCAGAAGCCAGTTCGACAACGGTGAGCTTTCAGACTGTGTATTGGAGCTCGTGTACGCCAGCGACCGGCAACCTCCCGTCAAGATCAGCGGCCACAAACTCATCCTCGCCCGCAGTCCTGCGCTAAAGCAACATATCATGGATGCCCGAACCACCGACTTGCGCTCTCAGATGATCACGATTGTTTCGGAGGACACGTACCTGCGCTCTGATGCGTGGTGGCAAGCTGTCCAGCGTCTTTACATGCACCCCCTGCTTGACGTTCCCCCGCTCGCGAACGCAATTCCCAGCTACGTGGACTTTGCTGGCACCGAGATTGACCGGTTCGAGTTTTGTCTCGGATACGCTGCTGCCGGCCACCTGCTCGAGATGCAAGATATCTTGATTCGTGGTCTGGAGGTCTCAGCCCGCCTTCTCAACTGGAAGACGGTTGAGACTGCGATGGGGTTTGTCTTTGAGAACACCTCGCAGCGGCACTTCGGGTACGGTGCTGAGCAAGACGGGACGGACATGTCTCCTATCACATTGGAGTTTGGCTACGGACCTGAGACCAAGATCCTCCTCCTTGCCATTATCAACTTTCTCGTCAATGAGTTTCCCTCGAACTTCGAGCTTGATACTTCGGTGAAGGACAATCTCAAGTTCTCGCGCATTCCGGCTACCGCTTCTTCTGCCAACGAGCGCCCTATGCCTGTGAAGGCAGCCCCGGCTATTGCCAGAGGCACGACGCCACGCCACGCCGGCAAACAGAACCGACTCTCTAGTATCAAGTTTGGTGATTTACCGGCTGCATACCCGGAAGACAATGCCGCTCCTCACAAAGTGCCCGCGAAGTGTTCTTCGGTGCTTTCGCGCGTCCTGCTGAACCTACCTTTTGATGAGCTCTGTGCTGTCCTGACATCTGGAAGTAACGGTGTTTCGGGATGGAACACGGCTCAGGACCGCTACCACGCTGTGGCCGATGTGGTGGCCGAGCGAGAAGCGCGACGTCTACGAGCGGTTGAGGCGGTTCGTGCAGGCGCAGTTCCCGATGCTCAAGAGGTACAGCAGCGGTTGTCGGCACACCGTCGCCACGCGATTGTCGAAGCCTGGGATGTGCTCAACTGGCAGGAGCAAGTGATTCGTCCTCGTGGGGCGGAAGTGCCTCGGGTGGTGCGCAAATGGGTTCCCCAGTTCGACGTGGCCAACGAGCCGACCCCGCAGCCGCGCCGGGCGACCATGGTGGGCGGCCCGACCTCTATGGTCTAGTGGCCGCAAGGGGAACGCGTACACGGACGATTCATGATGGTATGACAAGCGTTATTTGATACGGAGAGTCAGGGATCTCCTCAACTGCATGGCATCGGCTTGGGCACTCGACATTCGGATTGGGTTTCCGTCGGCATTGCGTACGGTGTTTGTTGGTGTAATCGATTTTCTTCTACATGGACATACTTTGATCAGGCCCTCGCGCCTGGTAGCATTTTTCCTCCGCAGGGTCGTAGGGTTGTCGACAGAGGCCTTGGCTCTCCCTGCATATGGGGTGGACATCTCCCGTTCGGCGGATTGTTTGCGAAGAGTGAGGGATAAAGGACGCGAGCAAGAAATGATTTTAGACGGTGCAGGATTGTTGACAAACCCCCGAAGTCGTCTACATAATACCCCAGTTCCCCATGGCGCGTGTTTTGCGAAGTCAGATCCCCCGGAGCCTGGCAGAGGGAGTTGTCGGCGTTTCACGGATCGTGGACAAGAAAAAAGCACTTGTCGGGACGATGGTGTCCTTCTTGTCTTGGTAAATTGATCCGTCGAGGGTCTCTGATTCGAGGCTGGCTGGAAGGAGGCAAGGATTGCGAGGAAACATGGTATGATGACTGACGATGGTAGCATAGCCTTCGCTTCTTCCATGGCACCTCCCGTAGCCTTGCGAATTTCAACCATAAAAGTGCTTTATTGCAATTCTGACCTGTTTCATCTGATGGCGTATTTGGTGAATGTGAATGTTATGCATGGTCTCGCATCAAGTAGGGACCTACCGTTATCCGTGGGGCCTCTCTTCATATATCTTACTCTGGCCCGAGGCTCGTCATAGCTGGGTGCAAAAGACTCGGGACCAATGACCACTGTGTCGGGGTGCGGATTGAAAGGGTTCGTTGTCAGAATACGGCCGTCCAGGATTGTGTCGCCTCATACTGAATAATCTCATACTGAGTAATGCTCGTTACGAGTGCCTGTATTGTCAGAAGGTCTCTTATCTTTTTGTGTCGCGGGTATGGCGTCAGCGGCGAGGATGGCGATCCTTGAAGGTGCAGCCACTCTGCTAGGTGCACCGAGCCCCAGTCAGAGGACAAGTACCGAGAAAGCACCGTACGACGTGGAATTGGGATGTCAAAATGTGACATAGGAACCAAGAAAAAAAAAAAGCGACAAGAGGGTTTTCAATTGTTTGGGGTTCAATTAAATTGCGATGACAGCGACGCCTTATGTAAAATACTCGCATATCAAAATGGGTAAGGGGAAGGGAGGGCGCGCGCGCAGGTTTCATGCGATCGCCGAGAAAGGCCCTATCAGCAGCCAGGCCAGGCACAGGCGCACCTGGCTGGCACCGCACCCATATTACACTACACGTGCAGCGACCGGTCCGGATATCCAGGACGGCTGGCTGGCTGGCTTGCTGATTATTATCATTCTTATTGTTATCTTCCAATTGCCTAGGTTACAACGGCGCAATGGGAAACGTGGATGCACACTACCTACCTACTACCAAAACGCTGGGGCGAGGGGCTGGCCAGGTCTAGGTTAGGAAGCTTTTATTTCGACACCTGCTGCGCTACGCTACCGCGTGGTCAGAAGATCGTGGCTGCGCAGGCGCGCCCGCCGGCGTCTCCGTCCGTCGCGCAGCGCGCGGGGAACCAGACATGACGTCGCGGAGCCCTGGAGAAAAGACGCCTTCCCAGTGGCCGCGGCGCGGCGCCCCGTGGGACACGGTGGACCGGACAGAGAACTCTCCAGCCGCTGGCTCCTCCTCTGATGTGAGAGGGTCCTACTCCCCCTCCCCTCAGGGGTCCCCAGCTCTGCCAAGGCTCCTCGTTCCCCATGCTGGTGCTGCTGCTGCTGCTGCTGGCCCCCCGACGCGCACTCGCTGCCGGCAAGGGTCTCGATATCCGTCCACTTCCGGCCGCGAAGGAACGAAGACGAACACAACGCAATAATGGATGGATCGATCGCCTCGTCACGGTGCACTGCAGAGGGAAGGGGGGCATGTACATACAGTGGTTACCCTAGATACTGCATATGATTCGGGCAGGCCTCCAATATGCAGTTTCTAGAATCTATGCAGTTTCTGGAAAACACGTGACCGCACACGGTATGGGCCAGCTGCGCCACCCATACAATTTTGCCGTGAAATGAAGCTTTTCACCACAACAATAGCAGCACTATGGCCGCCCAACAACAGTTGACTGTCTCTCTCGTCTGTATGTGAAGCTCAAAAACCGCTCTTTTGACCTGCTTCGCGGGTTTTTCTGGTGTTGCAGTTGCTAACTGGCTGCAGGCGTGACTCCAGACTATGGTCCCGAAGGCCCCGAATCTGCTTCTTTCGAGCCCCAGGCCACCTATGACCTAGTTCTGCGCCGCCCTTCCGACCCTAGCAAGCCACTGGGCATCGCTTTGACTGCAAAAGGAGTCCATTATGGGTGGATTCGGGAAAAGAGCCGTCCTCTCGTGGAGGCTCTGGTACAACAAGGGGTGGCCAAGGTCACAATCACGAAGCTTGGCAAGCGGTGGACTTCCCAGCAACGGGGAACGGAGAAGACGTGGAGGGAGGGTTCTGGCCTTGTATTTACTGCGGTTTGAACCACTTGGTCAAATCTGCCTGTTCTGCGTTGCTGGCGATAGCACTGCTCAAGGAGCTTCGCATCTTCCGAAGCGAGGCTAGGTCTTTGCTATCAAAGGTCTCGTTGACCTCCGCTAGTGACAGCAAGTTCATCAAGCCAACCAACCCTTCTTTTGGAGATATGACCTCCGGTAGCTTCTGGTGTTTCTCGTGATCTATTTCTTCGGCATCCCTGCAGTCTGCTTCCTTGAAATAGTCGTCAATAACCTGTTCAAGCACTCCCTCGCTAGTTGTGGGCTCGCCAGGGGGGAGGTTTTCGTCTTCCGGGTTCAAGAATTGGTCAATTGACATTCGGTCTTTGACGTGGGCTGTAGCCTTGCTATACAGCTCCTGTAGGTCCCTTGGCACCTGTTGTGACGGTCCTTGGGTCTGTATCTCCTCCCCAAGCAGTGTTGATTTGCGCCAGCAATTGTGTATAGTCGACGCCTCCAAGGTGTTGTAGTAGTGCTCAGCAACCCACGCCATCGTAATTCGTAGGTGCATAGCATCGGTAGGGTCAGCAGTAGGGTCTGTATCCAATAGCTTGCAAGTCCAGACCAGAAACGACCTCCTATAGTATGCCTTGAAAGTGCGAATGATACCCATATCGCATGGTTGATAGACTGAAGTCACATTGGCGGGGAAGAAATCCACGGTGATATTGCTGGGAGGGGGCGCCATAGCCAGACCGCAGTAATGGGAGGAAAAGCCGTCAAGCAAAAGAAGCACCTTCTGGCCGGGCTTGGTCCTTTGAATATGGCTGTAGAAGGATCGAAACCACTCTGCCATAATAACGCCGGTAAACCATGCCTTCTTGTTGTGACGCCATACAAGGTTGTGCCCTTGCCAGTTGAAGTTGCGCAAAGCGTGCGGGTTGGCTGCCTTGCCAACAACCCAGAGAGTGAAGCGGTCTGTGCCTGTATCGTTGTTGGTGCACCCTACAGATATCCGGGTTTTATCCAACTTGCGGCCAGGGCGCTGTTCGGTAGCAAGGCCGGAGGAGGCGGTCCTTCGCCAATATAGACCAGTTTGATCCATATTGTAGCGGTTGCCAACAGGAGTCTCAGCTACTAACCTCCGAAGCTGCTCCATCTTGGCCTTGGTTGCGGGCAAATGGAGAGCGTCTTCGGCAGAGGAGCGCTCCCCATACATAACCCGGTGCTTGATATGATACCGGTTTTGGAATAGGGACACCCACTTGCGGCCGAAGGCGGGAGGGTTGACGGGAGGGAGGTTGTTGCGTGCTTGCGGGTGTTGAAGCCAGATTTCTTGCGCCTTGTGCATCAACACCTCTCTGGAAGTGGCAAGCCCGCGCACCTCCATCCCAATTTGCCATCGTTTCAGCAGTGTCTCAAGCACAGGCCATTGTGCCTGCGAAACGCGACGCTGCTGTAAACCGGGGGAGTCCTTGGAGATAGTTGGGAGGTTGTTGGCAGAGAGGTAACGAGAGACTTGGGACTGTGTCAAAGGGAAGCCATATGTGCGCTGGAACCATTCTATGCACCTCGCTTGAGACGGCTTAGGGCGTGTAGATTCGAAATAGCGGCGTAACGCAGCGCGCTGTTCAATGGAGGCTCGATTCGCTTGCTGGGGAGGCATTTCGTTGTTGTTGTTGGTTGGTTGGTAACGGAGGTTGGAGATAGGGGGGGCGGCGGCGTTGTTGTTGGAGGTTAGGTTTGGCTGGCCTAGGCCGTTCAAAGAAAGGTGCAAAAACAGTGTTTTGGAAGGTGTAGGGGCCGGCTTGGGTGCCCTAGAAACAATAGATTAGGGCAGTTGCAGTGGTTGGGGCGCTGTTGGGGCCGAATTGACGATAAAAAATCAAGGGGCAAACGGTCCGCTACACCAAAAACTAACCCCTGCAACTGCATATATTCAAAAAGTGTATGCAGTATGCAGTTTATGCAGTTTCTGGCAAATTTCCCATACAAAAAGATTCGGGACCTAAATAAATATGCAGTAACCCTGGTTTATGCAGTATGGGGTGTATGCAGTAACTAGGGTAACCACTGTATGCACTTCGCTCGACTGTCACCACGCGGGAAACATGGGTCCCTCGGGCCGTATATCATCAATCAGGATGGAAGTTGGCGAGACAGAAGACTGGGGCCCAAGTCAAGCTTTCGCGGCAGCCCTTTTCTCGGTCAGTCCCTTGTTGCCCGCTAAGCTAAGCTATTGTTATCAACTGGACTATTCCCATTCGGCTATGTCGAGGCGAGGTGAGCGAGAGAAGAGTCAAGAGATCGACCAGAGCTTGCGTCGGTCCGGTGGAGCACACCAGCGACCACACCGTCGACACCTCGAACAGTCACAGTTCCTTAGGTAGTTCCCCCAATTCGCCTCTCTCGCTCGCTCTCTCTCTCTCTCTCACCAATCAGCGAATGCTACCTATCGGCCTGGAAACTTTAGTTCTTCTCGGGTGGTGATCTAGTTCCCAAACTTAATTCCTCTTCTTCTCTTCCTTTTTTCTCTCGGCTGCCTTCCTTCCTTCCTTTGTGTCATCTGCCATTGTGGTATCGACCTTGTCTACCCATTGTGAGGGCTGGAGCCCGTGGATCTTATACCCTCTCACCTCGGAATTCTGAGAAGGAGCAAAAGTCGCATTCATCGCGGTCTGGTACTGGATTTCCAACACCTCTTCACGCCACGCCACGACTTGTTGGAGGAACGAGGACTACATAAGAGGAGGACTCAAGTTACCAGAGATATACCGGTAAATCGGCAGGAAACGACGACGAAACCATCACCATGGAGACCACCCACGAACATGGACACCGCTCGGGTGTCGTGCAGGAGGACGCGGCGGCGCTGGAGCAGCTGGGCCACAAGCAGGAACTCAAGCGCAACTTCTCGCTCATCTCGATGCTGGGGCTGGCCTTCGCGATCCTGAACACGTGGACGGCGCTGGCGGCGTCGATC
>JAJJKE010000155.1:0-38136 GCA_022376655.1 Xylariomycetidae sp. FL0641 | reverse complement strand
ACGGCACTCACCATCCCATCCCAACCACATACCCTCACTTTTCCAACCATCTCAGCACACCGCTTCCACCAACCTAACCAAATTGCACCACGAACGGGAAACAAGCTGTCTCCCAAGATTTCCATGGTCATGGGGTACTTCCTTGTTCTGGCCGTGGTTAGTGACGACGACGTTCGAATCAGCAACAGACTCCTCGCTGACCTCGCGACAATTGATCCCCTCTACTGCTGGTCTGAGCAATACGCTTCGTTACGGCGAATGGTCATGATTCAGTCAATCCACACAGAGAACAACGCGCCGCGACGACGCAAGAATGCTTTGCTTCATTGGTTCAGCATCCGAAGTTGTGTGCGACATTTCTCCAACAGTGCCCAGCCTTGGATTTGGGGGGTCACGCCCAGCCCCCAGCCGGCTAAATGCAAGATGTGCGAACCAACATTATGAGTAGATCGCCAAGATCCGCATTGTCTACGCACGTGCTACGATACCGATACGAGAGCTCTCGAATGATTTCGGTGGAGAATGGTATGGGGCACCCGTCCGCCGAGTCTAGGTGTGGAATCAACCTAGACCCTCTCCGAATCATGCTCTTCACACCAATACGACATTCGTGTCCAAGCCATGGTCGTCGGAAACATGTTGGTAACGTCGAAGGCTCTTCGCAACACCAAGACGCGGCCGTCGGAACAGTGGGACGAACCAACAGTAGCGGGTTTGCGGCACGAGAAGGCCGCCGCGGGCATGGTCGAACAGGGATCTCCAGAATTCCCCAGCTTCCCAGCTGCGGAGTGCTCACCCCAAGTCACCGTCACCCCAGTCCCCCATGCGGGGAAGCCTGTTCGGTCGGTGTCGGGTGTCGGGTGTCATCATTGATTTCATCCCCTGCCGACAAGATGGAAATTACCCGCCAACCGTCTCTCGCCATTCTACATTTTCCCCAAATTCCCGCGCGTCATCCTGCTCTCCCAAGGCCTGCCCGTGCGGAGTACGCCGCGATATTGGCTTGATGAGCCTCGTGTCGGGCTGTTGATCCCCCTCAGGCCCCTTTTCAGGCTGGCCAGGCACTCCAACGCCTAGCCTTGGCCCGATACTACCTTGCCATGCCCGGTCGCTGCCGCGTTGCCATTGGCTCTGTTAACTACCTCGGGATGGCTCTCCATCTCCAGCCGTATGAACCTGGTTTACACGTTCTACCGAGATGGAGTACAGGCCAGGGAACGC
The DNA here is from genome assembly GCA_022376655.1 of Xylariomycetidae sp. FL0641. Classification (NCBI taxonomy): domain Eukaryota; kingdom Fungi; phylum Ascomycota; class Sordariomycetes; species Xylariomycetidae sp. FL0641. The sequence goes on along the minus strand of JAJJKE010000155.1, from coordinate 36,915 downwards.
GTTGCCAATGACACGATGTCTGCACGATATACAGCGTGCCAGTCAGTTGGTAGGTATGTGTCGTGCACACCGTCACGGCGGTTGGTAAGGCACCCATGCGAACCCCATGCCCTTAGGTGGGATCAGCGTGACATTTAAAAGCCGGCTCCCGGCCAGCTCACCGAAAGACATTCCGGCTCGTCACCCACAACCAAGCTGAGTCAATTGCGAGCTTGCGTGAGAGCCAGATAACTCCCAAGTACTCCTAACATGCGGCTCACCTCGCTGTGGTCGGCCCAGCTGGCCACATTGTTGGCTATTGTCCAATTCGTCACTGCCTTGGGACAGAAGCCGATCATCAGTTTCACCGAGCAGTCGGGTGCTTTCCAGCTCACGGGCGGAAACCTCACCAGGCCGCAGATCCTGGTATCCAGCGACGACTACTGGGGCGTCATCCGTACCGCAGGCTCCCTGGCCGAGGACTTTGGTCGAGTAACGGGCTCAAACTTCAGCCTGAGTAATGGCGAGAAGGGGTCGGAACCAGCAAGCTACAAGTACCACCCCATTGCAGCGAACGGATACATCAAGGTGAGTCAATTGATTACTCCTCATTCGAGGAAGTGTACTTGGAGCCGTGAAGTGAGATTTTAACAACCATCAGTACGTGACAAATGGCACCGAGCACTTCTATGGACCGAACTACACGGACCCACAGCCCGCGAACACTGCTATCATTGTCGGCACCCTTAACCACTCGAAGGTCATCGATGATCTCGTCAGCTCCGGCAAGTTGGACGTCTCCGGAATTAAGGGCAAATGGGAGTCGTTTGTTTCCCAGGTCGTCGAGGAGCCCATTGCTGGCTGCTCGAAGGCGCTGGTCATTGCCGGCAGCGACGCGCGCGGCTCCATCTTCGGCATATACGATGTCAGCGAGCAGATCGGCGTTAGTCCCTGGTATTGGTGGGCAGATGTCCCGGTCAAGCAGAACAAACAGATATATGCGCTGCCAGAAGGGAAAGTGCAAGGACCTCCTTCAGTCAAGTACCGCGGCCTGTTCCTCAACGACGAACAGCCGGGCCTCTCGGGATGGGTCAAGTGGAACTACGAGGATACGCCTTACGGTGTAGGCTACAACCACCACTTCTACCCGAACGTCTTCGAACTTCTTCTGCGCTTGCGTGCGAACTACCTATGGCCGACTGTGTGGGGCTCGATGTTCGAGGTCGACGATCCCGCAAACCAGCCTCTGGCGGACGCTTGGGAAATCGTCCTGGGTAGTTCGCACACGGAGCCTATGATGCGCGCACAGAACGAGTTCGGCGAGTTCTACCAGCCCGAAGGGCTTGGTGAGTGGGCCTACAACCTCAACAACCAGACCATCAACGAGTACTTCCAGTATGGGGCTGAGCGAGCCAAGCCCTACGCGCGGAACAGCCTGTGGACCATGTCGATGCGAGGTACCGGCGACACAGCTATCGAGGGTCTGGGCTCCGATGCTATTATCACGATGCTCGAAGAAGTGGTAAAAAACCAAAGACAGATCATCGAAGATACCTTGGGCGTCGACATCGACACCGTTCCCCAGTCATGGTGTCTGTACAAGGAAGTGCAATCGTACCTCCAAGAAGGCATGGTAGTGCCAGACAGCATCACCCTGCTATGGTCCGACGATAACTGGGGTAATGTCCGGCGGGTGCCCATCAAGAACGAAACAAATCGTTCGGGAGGTGCTGGTGTGTACTACCACTTCGACTACGTCGGCGACCCGAGGAACTACAAATGGATCAACACTATCCAGCTGCAGAAGACGGCCGAGCAGATGCAACTCGCCTACAGCCATGGCGCCGACCAGATCTGGATCGTCAATGTTGGCGACCTGAAGCCTCTGGAAGTCCCCATCAGCCATTTCCTGGACATGGCGTACGATACCGCGAAGTGGGGCGTCAATGACGTGAGTGACTGGACTGCTGCATGGGCGAAGCGGGAGTTTGGCTCGGAGCAGGCCGAGGACATCACCGACATCATGAACCGCTACGGGATGTACGCCGCCAGACGGAAGTATGAGCTGATTGCACCGTATGTGTACTCCGTCCTCAACTACAACGAGGCCGACGCAGTGCTGGAGCAATGGCAGGAACTGGTCGATGACACCCAGTCTGTGTATGACAAGTTGGATGAGAGCCATCAGCCTGCATTCTTCGAAATGATTCTGCACCCGGTTCTTGCTGGCCAGATCGTTCACCAAGTGCATATTGGCGCGGAGAAGAACATCGTCTATGCTAACCAGCACCGAAACTCAGCGAACAGCATGGCGAGCAAGGTCATCTCTCGCTTCAATGCCGATGGGGCTCTGACCAGCCGGTGGGACCGTGTCTTGGACGGGAAGTGGAAGCGCATGCTCGACCGTAAGTGCGCATCAAGCCACACGCAAGAGACGTCACTGACATTCTGCCACCAGAAACTCACTTTGGTTACAATGGCTACTGGCAGCAGCCCATGAGAAACGTCATGCCAGCTGTGCAATATGTGCAAGAGGAGGTATCGTCGATTGCGGGTGATGTCGGCATAGCTGTTGAGGGTCTCAACGCGAGTATACCTGGAGATGACCAGTGGCACACGAACTCCGGGGCCAGTCTTGAGCTCCCACCTCTGGACCGGTATGGAGCGTCGATGAGATGGATCGATGTCTTTTCCAGGGGCACCAAGCGGTGCTCTTGGAAGGCCGAGACGGGACTGTCCTGGGTGAAGCTATCCAAATCCAGTGGAGTCACGCAGTCTGGCTTGGGCACCAACGGAAGTGACACTCGAATCTACGTATCTGTCGACTGGGAGAACGTCCCCGACTTGACCAATGACACAGTTGTGAACATCAACTTCACCGCGGGGTGTGGCGACCAGGGCTTTACGGAGTGGTTCGCCGCGCCGTATGTCGAGCTTCCCATCAGCACGCGCAACGTACCTTCGGATTTTACCCAAGGTTTCGTCGAGTCGGACGGGCATGTAGCGATCGAGGGGCCGAACTACCAGCGCATCCACCGACCGGCCGGTACATCGAACTCGAGCGTGACGTACCAGACGTTGCAGAACTACGGGCGCACGATGGGCGGCGTGACGCTGTGGCCGCAGACGACGCCGGGGCAGACACCCGAGACTGCGCCGGCGCTCGAGTACGACCTGTACCTGTTCTCGAACGCGACGGCGGCTAACGTAACGCTGTACCTGTCGCCGACGCAGAACTACCGGTCCGACGAGGACCCGGTGTCGTTCGGAGCGTCGCTGTTCCCGGCCGGCGAAGCGCAGGCCGACCCCCAAGTGGTGCAGTTCGTCGGGCCCAGTGTCGGCGCCAGCATGGAGGCCGGCTGGGGCTACGCGGTCGCGGACGCGGTCTGGGGCGTCGACCCCGGCCACAACACCACCACGACCTGGAACGTCAGCCGGCCCGGCGCCTACACGCTGCGCCTCTGGGGCCTCATGCCCAGCGTCATCGTCCAGAAGGTCGTCGTCGACCTCGGCGGGGTCCGCCCCAGCTATCTCGGCCCGCCCGAGAGCTTCCTCGTCGGCAGGGACCAGCTGGGCCAGGATGTCGGGGCCAGCTTCGCGAGCCGGCCGGGAGTGCTCGGCAGGCTGTCGTCTTCATGATGAGGCGGATGACGCTTTGTAGGATGAGAATTGCTCAATGAATGAATGAATGAATGAATGTACATAATACCATCAACACGCTCCAGTCTAACTCAACAGCATTCTCGAGTCATGTACGAACAACATTGGAACAGTTTGTGAAAGACATGCGTGGCAGGCTCAATGCCTGCATCGATGTTTTTATGCATTCGCTGCATGTTTATAGGGGGTGGAGTCGTTTGCTCTCGTCTCGTCTCCTCATTGGCCAGGGTGTTGCCAAGCAGGGAAAGCCGGGGCTGAGGAGACCAAATCAGGTCTCGTCGGTCCCGGCGCTAAGGGGAGCCTCCGAAGCTCTCCAGAATTGAGGTCCCCGAACGTTGCCCTGAATGGGCAGTAGCAGCGGTCGCTAACAACAAGCACGGTGCCGGTTGCCGTGGTGAGGACTAGCGGCCCAAAATCAACAGCCCTGTCGCGGCCGCTGTCATATGACACGCGTGGGAAAGAAAGCTCTACTCCAGATGACGCCGATAGCTGCTGCAACGCTGTCGACTGTCTTTCTTATCTGAATCCATATCTCTTTTGCACACGACGCCGAAACTCCACCCACCGCCAACTGACCTACAGCAACTTCTGTCCAATTCAGCTTCGTTTTGCCCGACCGGCCCAGCCCATTGCCGCGACGCGACACCACTAACCCACGCAGCGAAGCATCGGCGTTTTGTCGTGCAATTTTCTGTTTATGCCTGCGACCCTGAACCGAATCGGCTCGCAGGCAACGCATGGGCAGGAGGATATACAAAGAGGCTCTGACATAATACCCGACATATTCGGCCAAGATGGTCGTCCCCGATCCAGGCGCATCGTCCATCAGCGTTGCTGGTAAGCCACCTACTTCGCGGCGCCAATGGAATAAACAATGCTAAAGACAGCATCCAGTACGAGTGCGACCCTTCACTATTAGAGAAGCCGCACAACTGTAATGCCCCCCTCGACCTACCCTGCAGACGACCTCCAAGACAACAAGCTCACAGATCGCAGGCAACGACACGAAGATGGAAACCTCTTTCTTGGGGACGGCTCGCTAGCTGCGGCGCCCACGCCCAAGTTGAAACAGAGCGGCATCCGATCAGTGATCAAAGTGATTGACGACAGATGCCTGTAGGTCTCATTACCCCATTGTTACCAGTACACACCATGGCTGCAGCCTTGGCTGACCGCGTCCTTTGTTCTCCTCAGAGTGTTCGACCCGCCCGAAGACAGCCCCGTCCAAAAGTTCTCGAGATCAGTAGTACCCAAGGGCAAGAAAGTCAAAGACCAAACCTTCGCATTCGATCGCATTTTCGACGAAAACACGTCCCAGACCGAGGTATACGAGGCGACGACCAAGAACCTCCTGGATAGTGTCCTCGATGGCTACAATGCCACAGTGTTCGCGTACGGCGCTACCGGATGCGGCAAGACGCACACGATCACCGGCACAACTCAGATGCCCGGCATCATTTTTCTGACGATGCAGGAACTCTTCGAAAAGATTGCCGACCGCAGCGATGAGAAGCACACCGAGATAACCCTATCCTACCTCGAGATCTACAACGAGACCATCCGCGACCTGTTGGTGCCCGGTGGCAGCAAGCAGGGTCTGATGCTGCGCGAGGATACCAACCAGGCCGTCACCGTATCTGGTCTTACGAGCCACCACCCCAACAACGTCCAGGAGGTCATGGACATGATCGTCAAAGGCAACGAATACCGAACCGTCTCCCCCACCGATGCGAACGCTACGTCTTCACGATCGCATGCCGTGCTCCAGATCAACGTGGCGCAGAAGGATCGAAATGCGGCAGTTAACGAACCCCATACGATGGCCACCCTGAGCATCATCGATCTCGCGGGTAGCGAACGAGCTAGCGCTACCAAGAACCGAGGAGAACGGCTGCAAGAAGGTGCGAATATCAACAAGTCGCTGCTCGCTTTGGGCAGCTGCATCAACGCGCTCTGCGATCCGCGGAAGAAGTCGCACGTGCCGTATCGTAACAGCAAACTGACCCGTCTTCTCAAGTTTTCCCTGGGTGGAAACTGCAAGACGGTCATGATTGTCTGTGTCAGCCCTTCCAGCGCACACTTTGACGAGACCCAGAACACGCTGCGATACGCCAACCGAGCCAAGAACATTCAGACCAAGGTGACGAGGAATGTCTTCAACGTCAACCGCCACGTCAAGGACTTTTTGGTCAAGATCGATGAGCAGATGACGCTGATCAACGAGCTCAAGGCGCAACAGAAAGAGGCGGAAAAGATATTCTTCACCAAGTTCCGAAAGCAGCAAGAGAAGAGGGAAGGTGCCGTACGAGAAGGAGTGCAGAGAATCCGCGTGGCCTACGAAAACTCGGCTCCCGAACGGCAAGACAAGGTCGCCCACATGAAGAAGCTGCGCCACATTGAACGGCGCATAGGCTTGCTGTCGTCATGGATTGCTGCATTCGATACCGTCTGCGACAGCCGCGAAGATGAGGATGACATGCCTTCCAACCTTACCACCGTCCGCAAAACAGCACAAGGCATCCTGCTGGAGCTTGAGCACAGCCGACACCATCTCCACAACAAGTTGAGCAAGACGAACTGGGAGCGCGCTATTGACGGAGCTCTCCAGCACAGCATTAGCCAGCTTCCAGGAGACGGCAAGGCTGACACAGGCGAGATTGCTAGTCTGACGAGAGAAGCCGAGCTTCTGAAGTCCAACTTCACGCGTGAAGCTTACCATGAGGTCTTGGACCAAGACAAGGCGGGTGATGCCGCCATCATGCAGGTACTGCTTACCGCTCAGTTTGAGATTCTGGCCTCTCTCAATGAGACGATCAATATGAGCGAAGAAGAAGCGGTGGCGCATGCCAAGTCTATTATCAATCGCCTGTTGAACACCGGCTTCACGGCCGCGTCACAAGTCGTCAAGCCGGACGGTGCCAGTATGCCCGCAGAGGCATTCCCGCCTACCAAGCGCGGGACCCCGAAGAGGAAGAAGGCGTCGTTGTTGCCCAAGGATATAGTACGACCGGTGCCAGCCCCTAGCCTGGCACCTGCCCCCATGCTCCAGCCAGAGCAGGCTATGTCTCCCATGAAGGCCTCGCCACGACGTCGCAGAGCAATGAACACGCGTAAGGGCGTCTCATTTACACCAAAGAAGAAGTCACCGACGAAACGCGCCGTGCGGTGGCGCGATGATGACGGCGAAGATGGAACTCTGGCGGAGTTCGAAAAAACACCCGAGAAGTTTGAATCTTCGCCCGACCACACCTCGCCCGAGAAGGCCTTGCCCCGAAGGCCAGAAGCATCGTATCTAGGCCAGGATTCCGCGGACGACTCCAGCCCCTCGCTCGTAGCGCCCGAAGCGACGAGCCTCATCACAGCGAAGCCTAGCAGGTTCCAAGCCGGTTTCCTGAAGAAGGTCCGTCCCTCGACCGGGGGTGGCTCTCCGGTGGCGCCCACGCTGTCGCTGAACCTGGCCACGGTGTCGGAGAGCCCGGAGAGGCCAAGTCCACTGCGCGACCTGGACTTGTCACGTACTGCTAACATCAGCGTGCCCAAGACGCGCCAGTCGTCGCTCAGTCCCCGTCCGTTCCGATCGTCGCCGTCGCAGCTGCCGCGCCCGGTCGACGAGAACACAGCCCCGGCAGCCTACGGGAACGCATCATCACCCAACAATCTCCTCTCGGACAGCGAGGACAACACGTCGCTGATCGACGCGTCCAAGCTGCGCTCGGCCATCCACGCCAACAAGCAGCGCCACGGCAGCCGGCGCCTCTCCTCCCTGGCCTTGGCGAGCAGCACCGCGGCCTCGAGCGCCCGCCGCGTCTCTAGCATCGGCTCGATGGGCGCCATGGCGGCGGCCTCGGCGCAGCGCGAGCACAACCGGCGGGTCAGCAGCCACGGCGCGCTCGCGTCCGCCACCAACGGCATCTCGCGCAACCACCGGCGCGCCAGCGGGGCGGTGCCGGACCGGCGCCGCGTCAGCCCGCCCCTGGCCGTGCGCGCCACGCCCCCGGACTCGTCGGCTTTCTCTGCGGGCGAGAAGGGGACGACGACGGGCGGGTTCACGCCCGGCCAGGCGCGCCGTATGAACCTCCGCGGCGGTGGCGGCGGGATCGGGGGCAGTCCGAGCGAGAGGCTGGCGCCGTCGACGCGGGTCGGGCCTAGCGCGGCTGCCGGCCAGCGCCGCACCACTATCGGCGGCGCGTCGGCGGTGCCGGGCCGCAGGGGGGCCGGCGGCGCCGGGGGCGTCGTCTGGCGATAGTATTTGGCGGAGGCGCCGCTGGGTGAGTGGAGGCAGGTGTGAGATGGCGAGGGGAAGAGAGAAATGAGGTGTTGTCCTGTAATACCCGGAGTCGAGATTGATGGTTGATGGTTGATGGTTGATGGGTGGTTGGTTGCCTTGCATGCTTACCTCCCTACTAGGTACCTACCTACTTAGGTATGCATGAAGTACATAGGTAGACGAGCACGAAGAAACTCGTGGCTTGGGAGTTTGGACAGGGCTTGGCTTTTGGCTTACGGCTGTGGCTTGGTTTTGGCTTTGGCTCTGCTCTGCTCTCCCTCCACATGTATGGTTGCATTCTCCTCGCTGTCGGTTTGCGTCGTCTCGCTGATGGACGCAGATCAGATCAGATCAGACCAGACCAGACCGGCACCCGATGTTATGTATGTATGTATGCATGGGAGCTTCGCTGTTGCATTGTTCGGCTACATGGATTCTTCGCCCACGAACTTACTGAATGTTATGATTTGACGCTGGAGTACTTGCGTACTTACTTGCCTTGCCTTGTCTTGGGGGGTTCTTGATGGTGGCTCGTGTTCGGTGTCTGGTTTGTAACAGTACTAGACTGCCTAAGTACCTAGGCACTTACCTACCGGCGCCCGCCTCCTCATCCACTGGGAGACGGTGCCGGTGCCGGTGCTCCGCGCTGAGGCGTTCGTGGTGGAGGAGGAGGAGGGCACTCCGACCGGCGGGAGGAGTGAAGGGGGATCGATGGGACGGGGAGGACAGGATGCGCGTAGCGGTAAGTGCGCGGGTTTCGCGGCACCGCGCGCGCGCGCGCGCGTTCAGCTGACGAGACAGCCGGTGCCAGGACGTCTACAACACGTACCTCCGGGACCGCTTCGACACGGCGCGGTGGATGGCGGGGCTGTTGCGGCTGGTCAGGAAGGTAGGCGCCCTATGGATGGAGATGAAAATGATGCTACGCTGGTCGACGGAGGAAAGACCCGAAGACTACCTACCGTGCTGCTTCCGGTGATGTCGTTGACCTGCCGGGATGCCGCTGAACTAGAGGAGATGAGCCGATGGATGAGGCTATAGATGAGCTTTCGAGTTCATCCGAGTCGATCGATTCTCCATCTGCCGTTGATTGCTGGTTGACTCTTATCGCGTGGTCGATCGATGGGTGGCCATCTATCCGGGGTTGGTGACTGATCACGGTGACTTTTGACTCGGGAAGAATATAGCCGACCCAAGGAGTTTTGTTGTATTATGGATATCTGTTGCTGTTCCATATATGCCCGATGCCCTGCGGCCCCTTCTCTATTTTTATTTTTCTACTGCTCTCAGCTGCTTGTGTAGTATTCCGTATTTGAAATCTCCCAAGGACTCACCGCATCCATTACGGCAGTGCCGGTGGTTTTCTTCGAAGCTCTGGTGCATTTCTTCTCATATATGTTGTCTGTCTGAGGAAGCGATGTGAATCGCCAGCTTGATAAGGGATGCATGATGACAATATCAAACCCTTCGCATCGTGCACCGACCAGGGTCGCCAGACAGTAGTATAATCTGGTATCGCGAATGCCAGATTGCTGTAAGTGGTACTCGCTGGGATATTTGAACCGGTTCATGACCGAGCGCTTGTTTCTCTTGCCGACTTGGATGGGACGCTTCCCAGTGAAACTTGGGTTGTCTGAGTCTTCCTCCGAGAATTCAGCAACGGAATCTCGACATCGCGTGGGTGTCACCTTTCCCCTCTTGGATATCCTCGGCAAACCGAAGCACGAATAGGGGCTTCTCGGTGTTCGGGAGCCGCCGGAATTTTACGCCAACGTGGCCGTCGTTCCATCGATTGGCGGCTTCCTGCAATCTTTTGCCAGCATACTCGGCCATGAACGGATGGGGGAAGCTGGAGACGTCCACGTTGAAGTCAAGAACGGACCCGGGCGCCCAGAGAGCCAGCACTGCTTTTGCGCCGACCTTGATAGCGTATGGGTCTCTCTCTGGGCGCTGGGTATCACAGACGTATGCGGAGGTGTCGCGTCGGTACGGCATCCTGGGCGGCGATGGGCTGGCTGTGGCGGAGACGCCAGAGGCCGGAATCTTGACTCGCTTCAGCTCAGGTAGGATTTTCGACCGCGTTGAGAAGGAAAACTTATAAGCAACTATCGAAGTGCAGAAGCCTTTGAAGCAGGCCTCTTGAGAGATTGTGATGAGCTCTCGGTGTCCAGTAGAGCAAATGAGATGGAAGAAGCGAGGTAGATATTTGGACTGGCGGAAGGGCGCGATGAATGATGATGATGAGCGACGGCAGAAGGAAAGGATAGGAAGGGGGGAACGGCGACTTATATGTAACATTCTTCTAGGCCGATACATGCTGCTGCAGTGTGCGATGATCGGTGTGCGGACAGTGGGCTGCAAAGAGGTGTGCGTCCGCCAGAGAAGCCAGTGAAGCAAAACGCAGACCAGTCGCCGGGTTATCAGTACAAACTGGGGCGGGAAGCAAGAGAGGCATGGGGCACTCCGCTGAATGCCGCGTCGTCTGCCCGCGATATTCCTCTCCAGGACTGGATGAGAGCTATTGAGCGCGGCGACGAGCCCCCCGTGGGAGCCCGTCCTGCACTAGCACGCTCGCCGCCAGTGTGACGATGAGATGGCCGAAGATCGTGTTTGCGGGCAGAGTCCCTGTGCGGTACAGGCTACCGTACTACGTGTGCCCAAGGACGCGGAAAACCAGCGCCTCCGATGCCGTGCGCCGTGACGCGAAGAGCCTTGAAGGAGATCTGCCGCGCTCGACGACCCACTCGATATGCTTCCTGCTGGATTGAAGGGCTCTGCGTGGCATTATACCTGTCACTGGTTCAAGCCTGCGGTCTTATACTGGTCTTGAAGGAGTGTATGTTATTCAGTAAACTAAATCGGTGAAACGACGTCAAGCCCCCATGCCCGCACAAGGCAATCCGGAACCGCAGGGGGCTCTCGGGCCATTGAAGAGACACGAGCTCCCGCCCAAAATCCAAAGAGCGATAGAAGTCCCGAACATACGTAAAAGCAGGATCTGAGTGGTTCGAGGAAACACTAGGTCTTGACCAGCATCCAAGGAGGACTGAAAGGAGGAGGTGAAGGAGCGACCGATATCAATAATGCTGTTAAATGACCGGGTCGAAAACCTGCGTTCGTGCGATATGGCGCCGATTGTCTTGACGGTAAAGACATGCTGATCAATTTCGGGGTTCTAGTTCTTGCGGACGTACATTCGAACGTCGCTGCTCCAATACCAGTATTTGCAATGATCCAGTCCTGGATTATTCAGGACTTGCATCTTTCCTCGGAGTTCCACCTGCTCGCTCTCCGGGATCCCAGACTTGGCAGGATCATACAGACACTGGTCACCAAGATTTTCGTCCTCCCATTCGATAGGAAAGTCGGACGAGATATCGTACTCGTCGTGTAACATTTCGCATACTGCGGTTGAGTGATCAAGTGACATCCTAGGTTGATGTTAGGTAAGGGACACTACGAATGGATTCAGACCTCATGGGAGAGATAACTTACCGGTCGCAGCCAGGTACTGGAAGTTGTACCTTCTCATCCTTATCCAGAAACATCCAAGTCCATTGAATGTCCGCAACTCTGTGCCTCCCTCCGTTTTCGTCTTTGAAATACGCGTCGTCGCCAAGTTTATGTTTCACCGGATCAATAGGAAAACCAGGCTTTTCCATGATCTCTCTGAATTTGGGGTTTTCGATTTGTCGCTGTTTCCTCTCCTCGGACACTTCTCTGGCAGGGCCGTTTGTGATGATAACCATTGGCCGAGCAGTCTCCTCTAGGAGCTGAAGGGCTTGGGGACCCACGCCGCAGCAGAGTACGAGTGTTGAACTGTCGATTAGGCCGAAGTGCTCGTGCTTGTCATAACTTGGGTCGACTATCGTGAAGGGGATGCCTGAAAGCGACTCCAGTGCGGTCTTGTGACTCGGGCCGTACACAGGATCCGCGGCATAGAGCTTGACGTCCTGCCCGAGAGCTCTCTTCAGGACCTCCACTATCTTAATAGCCGCCACATGTTGCGCCAATGGAGCGATAGAGCAGTTCATGGATCCTGTTCGATCAACATAGAGTATCGCGCCCATTCCTATGCACACGACCTTTGTGATCCGGAACTTGTCGGCTGTTTTCTCGATCGCGGTTTTCAACTTTTGAGCTCGTGCATCAGGGACCTTGTACCATCGTTCCGTTGCGTATTTGACCACGCTCTTGATGTGCTCTGATCGAATGTGAAGATCTCGCCTGACCATAGACTTGTGAGTTTTGTGGAATATGCTGTGCCTGGCGTTCCAAGGATCAGCAAGGATCAGCAACGAGGGGTGCCGGGTGGGCTATGGAAGCAGCATAGAGAGCAGTAGTGCTTACGTGGAAGGCATCAAGCGTCTGTAATTAGCGGGTATTGGACCGAGGTTTTCCTTCTTAGCTGTCCACAGCTTATTGCACTCCTTACGTTGTAGTTCGGTCCAGTCGTCTCGATCCCAGGAGCTCTCCCCTCTGATAAGTTCGTTCTGGAACAAGAGAGCATTCCCTCTCTGTGCAATCTTCTTCAACTGGGTCGCATTTCGTTCTTGGCCAGGTTCCACGTTTAGCTCATGCCTTTCGAGGGGCTCAAACCGTAACTCCTCAGTGGTATCTGAGGTCTCCAAAGCCATCGTCCCAGATTGCTGAGTCATAGGACTAGGTGAACTGCTACCGAAGCCAGTCTTACCGAAGCCAGATTGGCTTCTAGACAGATGAAATACTAGACAGGTGGACGAGATGGTATTGTTGATTCCAAGGTGGTTGATGTGGAGTGAGCTATGGACGACAAGGTTGAGCGGCAGGGGAGGGAAACCCATGGTGATCTTTTATAGATGAAAAATATGTGACATAGGACACGTTCAAGTAGGTACAAGCGTTGAAAATATGAGCGGCCGCAGCATTTCTGGCATGCAAACACAAGATTCGTCGACCACCAATGGTATGATGACAGCCTTGTCGGAAAGTGCTGGAGCAAGGATGACACGATCGATAGCCGAGCGATGGGAGGGGCCTATGACCGTTTGGATTGTACGCTGAAGACTGCCCGAAGCCGTTGGCAGTGTATGGAAGGACGCCTGATTCGTACTCCATGACATCGGAAGGCTGTCCGCGGCGTCAGCCCAAAATAGATGTCTGTCAGGCTCTCGGGGAACACTTGACCAGGGGGCAGTGTACTGGATGATGGGAGAACTCGACCGCCGTTTCTTAGGCATAGGTCAACGCACGGTCATGGCAGATACCGGCGAAGAACAGAAATGCGCGCGCAGGGGCTTAGGGATTTCGCCTAGCTCTTCGGTATGGTTGTTGTCTGTCGAAACTCTGCCGGATACGGGTAGCAGCCCAGCCTGGCCATGTTGGCAAATGGGGTGTAGAAAGTTGGTTGGCTTGCACGTCACGTATGACCGCAACCAAAACCCCGGGCACTATCACTGCCGCCCAGTCCGATAGCGCGTCTGGCTCACACGGGTGTGGCTCGACTTGTTCTCTGGACCTCGTGCATTTCGAAAGTTGAGCGGATAAGCGGGAAGCACGTGGAGTTTGACACAATGTTTACTGGGTGGCGAAGATGCGCAGTATTCCATGTCCCTCTTGGGCACACAGGCTTGGCAGGTGTACAGAGCCAACACAGTCATCAGGGGTCGACTTCCAGCTTCGCCCTGCCTTGTATTCCCGAGCAAGTTCCGTTTCTTGACCAACGTTGAAAACACGGCGCTTGAGTCATAGTCAGACCACGTCCGAGGTCATGCTCCCGATCGGTAGCCGACAAAACAACCTGAGGAATGTCCCTCAGCCTATCGCGTCAGTACGCGCCTCGCTTTTGGAGTGTTTGCTAGACGTAAGCGACGCGAGGCAGGGGTGCAGGCATCGAGTGACATTCCGAAGGACTGGAATGGTGTACCAGGGCCGTGGGACGGCTCGGCGAAGAACACCCAATCATTGTTGCGGCCAAGTCTTGTAGAGCCCCATGCGACTGCGAAGTTGCCTAACACTAATCTCGAAGGCCCTCCAAGTCGCCTGGTGAATACGGGGTGGCGACTCGGAGCCAACATGCCCCAGAACCAGTACTGTGCGACCGGCTATGGGACAGCTCATATCCGCGTACCGATACCTCATGCGTCTCGCTGTTCCTGATCAGCATCAGCAGGCTGACCGCAACGCAAGGCTGGCAGGAATGAAGTACGCGACGGGAAGCGGAAGCAGAAGATTTGCACGTGGTACCATACACTCGAAAATGACGGACAAAGGCGTGGCAGTACTGGTTTCGCATTGGCATCAATCGTCGATGCCGCCCCATTCGCTGTCACTGACCCCCCCACCCCTGGTTTCACCATCCGCCTGTTGGCTTTTCCGCTTTTTGCTACCAACTATGGCACCGCGTTTGTTGTTCTCTTTCCGGCGTTCCCAGGCGCTCTTGGAGGTGATCAGCTTGGCTTTGGCACCCCGTCGCGATTCCACTCCTCGCTCCTTCAGTTTCTTCTTCTCATCTTTGCTGACCTTCGGCAACGACTCGATCAACCACTTCGGCACGCCTTGGTCCTCGCCCTTCCCAGCCTGCTTCTCACTCAAAGAGATCACGTTGGCGATGCTCTTCAAGTGCGCGACGTCCTCAGTCGTGTAGAACGTTACGGCAACACCCCCCTCATGACCCGCTCGTCCAGTCCGACCGACACGATGCACGTAAGCCGCGGCTGATGTTGGTATGTCGTAGTTGATGACACCATTCACCCCCCGGAAATCGATGCCCCTCATGAGCAGGTCTGTCGTGATAAGGACCCATATCTCTCCAGCCCGAAACCGAGCCACGATGGCAGATCGCGCCGAGTCAGAGAGGGAGGAGTGAAGAGCAGCGATCCTGGATGGTCCGCCAGCTTCGATGGGAAAATCGAACTTCAACTCATCGTACAAAGCAGTCGCACGGTCGATCGTCTGAGTGAACACTAAGAAGGGCAGTTTCATCGACGGCATAGCGGTGTCTGACGGCTTGGGATGGAGTAACTGGCGTAGAGCAAAGAGCTTGCCCTGTTCAGTGGCAGTGTAGATGAGTTTGTGGGTGATGCTAGGAACAGCGGTGTCCTTGAGCCCAACCACGAGTCTGACAAGGGGTACGGAGTCTCTCGCATCACGCAACTTGAGCCAATCCTGTACCAAGCCTTCGACGTTGGAGCCCATTGTTGCAGACCAACACAATAGCCGACAAGAGGGGTTGGCACAGGCTGACCACACCTTCAGAGTCTGCTCGCGGAACAGCTGATCAAGCAAGACATCTCCCTCGTCAAGAACCATCGACCTCACAGTGGGTATCTTGCGGGATTTCAAGTAGTTGCCCAGTACAGCTGGTGTGGTAACCAGTATGTCCGCTTTCGTAGTTGGGATATTCCGCGAAGTCTGATCCGCATCTGCGTTGTCGTCTCCATCCTCGGAACCTTCCTCGGAACCTCCCTCAATATCAGACTCACTGTCGGCATCAGATTCCTCCACGTGCGCATGGCCCTCGACTGGAATCTGCATGCCCTTCTTCATCTCGACAATCCTGACGCCCGTTCCTGGTGTAAGCTTTCGTCCCTCGTTGACTATCTGATGCACAAGTTCTCTCGTTGGCGCAAGGATGACCGATTCCAAGACGTGTTCCTTTTGATCTTCACTTTTGGCCCTACGCCGTAATATGTTGTTGATGGTTGGGATGAGGAAAGCCAGGGTCTTGCCACTGCCCGTGGGTGCGACTGCGAGATAGTCCACTCCATCTTGGGTGGAAAAGTTGTGCTCCCGCGAAGTATCGGGATTAATGGCCCTCTCTGGCTGAATCAATAGCGGCAGACTCGCTAGCTGAACTTCGGTAGGTATCCTGTACCCTTGCTTCGTAAGGTTGTCCCCCAGCCGGGTAGAGATGTTGTAGGTCGTCTGAAGCTCGGAGAAGGAGGTTAGAGGCTGAGGAAATAGCTGCTTCTTCGTGTCCTTCGACTTCGTCTTTGAGAGTTCGGCCTTTTTCTTCGACTTCTTGACTTTGCGCGTGTCCTCGTGTGAAGACAGAAGTGTGAACTTCAAGCGATGAGACCGCAGAATTTGTCGGACTTGTTCTTCGTCGAGGAGGGGGGCTTCCTGTTTCTCGGTCGGACGCTCTCGACGGGTGGGTTCTACTGTGGGCACCTTGGCTTCTTTCGGCGCAAAGAAGTCGACATTATCTGGCGCATCGGTGGTCAATTCGCTTGCGGCTTGGTCCTCGTTACGCTTGCGCTTCTGGCCTCGCGTAGGATCGTTGTAGAGTTGCGGATTGGCTGGCTTGGAGATGGGTTTGGCTTCTTGTATTTGACCGGAAGACTTCTTCGTCCCCCGCGACAGTATTCGGAGTACATCCATGGCTGGTAAAGACCAGTGAAGCACTTGAAGCCTGATTGTCGCTCACTAAGTAGTCAGTTGACCAATTTGCGAATAGAAGCCTGCACCGAAAGCATGGACTGTAGGCACGACGCGACAGGGCGTGGAACAAAGGCGGTGTATGGAAAATTATTGGCGGTGAAGACGGGACTTTCTGCCGGCAGAATCTCGTACGGTTCTCGGAGGTAAGGTACGGAGTAGGTACGTACCTGTTGACTCCACCTGCACCATAAACCCCGCTAACCGAGTCTGTTTGCCATCTGCAGTCCCATCTGGCGTTGGTGTGTCAGTGTCGTCGTGCGACTTTCCGAGTCCTCCCTCTCGTCAATCGATGATCAGTCACATTAACAACGTCCAAACCGGAGCTCCCTTTCCACCGACTGCGGCCCATCTAATAATCTTCAGTGTCAATCTAAGACATTTCCGTGTTTTCGCGCATGTCATTTACGAGCGAAAGAACCGGCCCGGTTCACTTGGACAGTTACAAGGTACCGTTCACGAGCCGCGCAACCGCCCTTATCATGGGACGCGAGGGCTTTCAAAGTTGGGGCCATCGTAGCCGCAGTCGTGCTCATTGGCGCGGGTAAAGAGCTGTTCTATCTTGTTCTCCATACCCGAGAGCAGAAGCTGCAAGTGCTAAAGCAGGACAGCGAGTTGTGCCCAGCGGCTTAGAATGCCAGCTTGCCAGCGTGCCAGAACGAACCCCCACCGAGATGGCCCGACAAGCGACTGGGGACCAGCGGGTGCTATTACGACATCCTTAGAAGACTTGCCCCGCCATCGTGTAAGTTCGATCGGTCTGTCTCCCGCTGGCTGGCTGGCTGGCTGGCTGGCTGGTCGGCTTGCCAGGTAGCTTGAGGAGAGCTCACTACGCCGAAGTGACAGCTGTAGCCGTGAGAACCTATTTTATCTGGTAAAACCAAGTGATCTGACCATTTACTCTACCTTTTCTGTTTTCATTCCTAACAGAGAGACTATTTAATACCTGCCTAACATCACACTCAAACATCACGAGACCATCCAATTCCGAAACGGAGCTTTGTATTTAGTGAGCTCTGCCCCCCTTCCCCTCACCCTCCCTCCTCCTCCTTCACTCGGATCAGTTAAAGATCGCGATACGATTGCCACCATGGATCCCAAGTCAGCAAGCGTGAGTCTCCCCATGCTCGTGTCCCCCTCCCCTTGAACGTGTCTGATGCGGCCCATCAGAACCTCTCCTTTATTCTCAACAAACCGCATGACGTCGAGTTCAAGGACCGGCCGGTGCCTACTCTGGCGAGCCCACATGATGTTCTTGTCGGCATCAACTACACTGGCATCTGCGGTTCTGACGTGCACTACTGGGAGCATGGCGCCATTGGCCACTTCGTTGTGCGTGAGCCCATGGTGCTTGGCCACGAGTCCGCTGGTACTGTCGTCGAGGTCGGCTCTGCCGTGAAGACCCTCAAGAAAGGCGACCGCATTGCGCTCGAGCCCGGCTACCCGTGCCGACGCTGCAGCCCTTGTCTGAGTGGCCACTACAACTTGTGCCCAGACATGGAGTTTGCTGCCACGCCACCGTACCACGGTACTTTGACCGGCTTCTGGACTGCGCCGGCCGACTTCTGCTACAAGCTGCCGGAATCCGTCTCCCTGCGCGAGGGAGCGTTGATTGAGCCCCTTGCCGTCGCTGTGCACATCGTTCGCCAAGCGGGCGTGACACCGGGTAACTCGGTGGTGGTCATGGGCGCCGGTCCCGTCGGTCTGCTGTGCGCTGCGGTGGCGGGCGCTTTCGGCGCGTCCAAGGTTGTATCGGTCGACATCGTCGACTCGAAGCTGCAGTTCGCCAAGTCCTTCTGCTCGACGCACATCTACAGCAGCCAGCGGATCCCGGCGGAGCAGAACGCGGCCAACATCCTCCGCGAGGCCGGGCTGGAGGAGAACGGCGGCGCCGACGTGGTCATCGACGCCTCGGGCGCCGAGCCCAGCATCCAGACCTGCCTCCACACCGTCCGCATGGGCGGCACCTATGTCCAGGGCGGTATGGGCAAGTCCGACATCAACTTCCCCATCATGGCCATGTGCCTGAAGGAGGTCACCGCCAAGGGCAGCTTCCGCTACGGCAGCGGCGACTACAAGCTGGCCGTCGAGCTGGTCGCCAGCAAGAAGGTCGACGTCCAGAAGCTCGTCTCGGGCGTCGTCCCGTTCAAGGAGGCCGAGGAGGCCTTCAAGAAGGTCAAGGAGGGCGAGGTCATCAAGATGTTGATTGCCGGGCCCAACGAGAAGATCTAAGTGCCTATATCGGCCGACCTGCCGTCGAGTGAGCAGTTGGAATGAGATATGTTTGGCTAGATTGGAAACAAGCGTGTATGGATGGATGGCCTTGGGATTTGCATTGGCGGGAGTTGTGCTGTGTCGGACTGTTTGGATCTATGTATGCATTGGGTGCCAACAGGAGACATGGGATGGACCAAGTTCGTGTAGTCCGGAAGCTATGATCTGATCGTCAAACACGGTTCACGACCAACGATGCCGCCATGCTTGTTTTGTGTCTCGATGTGTCGGTTAGCAGACGGTGATTCGAGTCTATTGCCAACCGCGTTCCTGCGCCGCATCCCGTGCGGTTCGAACTCAGCCGCGCCGTAGGGCTGGCTGGCTGGCTGGCTGGTGTCACGTTGGACATATCTCGGGATGCGACCTGGCCATCATCGACACTCCGCGCCTCATGTTGTGGGACGCGGATGGTTGCAGTAGCTTCTCTGGGCATACGACCTCGGCGTCTCTGGGATCGGGGTGTTTCATTTCTCATTACTGGCAGCGTGCATACACATATATACCTCCTTAAGCACCTTACAGATGGGTAGGTAGGCAGGTCAGGACTTGCACCAGCTCACGCTACTTACTTACCTACCTACTTACCCACCCCCTCTCATCGCCCGACGTCCACCATGTCCGAACATACGGTAAGTTAAGATGCCTCACACAGCCCCCCATCCAGCATCACGGCGACCCCAACCAGCGCATGGTGAACTTCGTCTCCCTCGTCGCGCCGCGCACCCCGAGCCGCAGCGTCTCGCCCGGCACGACGTCCACGAGGTTATCCTCGAAGGCGACGGCCTCGTCCTCGCACTCGACCGCGAGGCCCTTGACGGGGACCTCGGCGCGGACGCGCACCGCCGCGCCGTCGTCGCTCAGCTCCGCGCGCAGCCCCCGCGGCGGCCGCGCCGCCAGGTGCAGGTACTTCAGCGGCTCGGGCCAGTTGACGTAGCGGGCGAGCTGCTGCTGCTGCCGGGACCCGTCGCGCGATGAGGAGACGAGGTACGCGGCGACCACGGTGCGCGCCTCGTCGCCCGGCCGGCGCGCCGGCACGTCCAGCGCCGCGACCTCGGTGGAGCGGTTGGCGGGGAGGGTCAGGGCGCGCGCGACCACCTCGTCGTAGGTCGGCTCGCCGGTCTCGACGTCCCAGGCGCGGACGCGGGCGTCGACCTCCCGGAGGTCCTCCAGCTGCAGGTTGGAGGCCCAGACCTCGATGCGGGTGCGCACGTCGACGTCGACGCGCGAGTGCCGGGACCGGGGGCGCCGGTGCTCGCGCCGGGTCATGCCGACGCTGAGGGGCGCCATCTCGCGCTTGACCGCGAAGTAGGCCAGCTTGGGGCGCCGGTGGTAGTCGGCGATGGCCCACGAGGCCACCGGGTAGCAGTCGTTGGCCTGCCAGACCAGGGCGCCGGCGCAGTACTCGCGGCCGGGGCCGCGCCACTGGCGCTTCCAGAGGCGGTAGGCCGAGGCCAGGCACTCGGCCTGCATCAGCTGCGTGCTGTAGACGTAGGCGGCGAGGGGCGCGGGCGCGTAGGGGATGTTCTCGACCAGGTACAGCGCCAGCCGCCGCTCGTGCCCGTCCGCCTTGTTGTGGAAGTCCAGCGTGCGGCTCTGCGCGTAGCGGTCCGGGTCGTCTCGGCCCAGGGGCAACATGCCGTCGATGGTTTTGATCGAGGGAAACGCCTCCATCCCGAACTCGCTCACGAACCGCCCCGACAGCCGGTCGAAGTCCTGGTACCGCTCCTGCGACCCGTGCCACACGTTCCACTGGTGGATGTCGCCCACCGTGGCGTCGTGCGTCGTGCTGCCGCCCCACGGGCTGCCCGGGTGGTAGTGCACGGCCGGGCAGAGGGCGCGGCAGGCGTCCGGCAGGATCTTCTCGTAGATGTAGCGCGCGGGGAAGTCGGTCTTCAGCCAGCTCTCGGCGTCGTGGTTGTCCTTGTCCCAGGTCAGGTTGACGCTCTCGGCGTACTGGTAGTCCTCGTTGTTGCCCGCGAAGATGACGATGCTGGGGTGGTGCCGCAGCAGCTTGATGTTCTCCTCCGCCTCCCGCTTGATGCTGGCCAGCAGTTCTGGCCAGGCCGGGTAGTTGCCGCACCCGAACATGAAGTCCTGCCACACCAGGATGCCCATCTCGTCGCAGGCGTCGTAGAAGGCCTGGTCTTCGTAGATGCCCCCGCCCCACACGCGGATCATGAACTGGTTCCCGTCGGCTACCAGCTTCACCCAGTCGTAGTAGCGTTGCCTGCTGATACGCGGCAAGAAGTTGTCGGCAGGGATCCAGTCGCTCCCACCACAGAATATCGGAATGCCATTCACCTCAAAGAAGAAAGACGTGCCCGGCTGTTCTTCCAGTGGTCGCTGAATCAGTTCTGCTCGTCGAAGACCGATCTTCTTCGACAGAGTATCGATGTCCTTGCCATCTTCTTGGATAGTCGCCTTGACAGTGTAAAGCGGCTGCTTTCCGTATCGAATGGGGTACCACAGCTCCGGATCGGAAATTCTGAATGTGGCATTGGCCCCGGCCTCGATATCCTGGCTTGCCACCAGTTTGTCGCCAAGGGATATTTCCAGCTTCGTCTTCGAGGCCTTGCCCTCTACGGGAGCATGTACAAGCACCGTGGCACATTTCAAAGACTTATCGACGTCGATGTCGCACCAAAGATCGGTGATTCGAGATTCGCACATCTCCAGGTTGATTGGTCTCCAAGGACCGCAAGTGAGAAGCGTTGGACCCCAGTCCCAACCCTGTATTCTCGGTTAGGGGTTGACCTCTCTGGAACTGCCATTGTGAGTCCCGAATGGGTCAGTCAGCTTACCCAATGGTACTGCGACTTGCGCACCGCCAGCCTGGAGTTATCGCCATTCCAGCACCCCCACTTATGATCGGGGTGTTCCTCGACGAGCTTCCAGCCGCGGAAGTAGGCGCAGTCGAAGGTAATGACCAACTCGTTCTCGCCCTCCTCTCCCTTCAGCACGTCGGTGACGTCCACGCGCTCGGGGATGAACATGTTCTCGGACTGGAGGACGGTCTTGCCGTTGAGCACAACGGTGGCGAAGGTGTCGAGGCCGTCGAAGGCCAGGACGGCGCGTCCCTTGGTCTTGGGGGCGCTGAAGGTGGTCCGGTACGTCCACGCCCGCTCGCCCACCCACTGCACGTCCAGCTCGTTCGTGCCGATGTACGGGTCCGCGATTCGCCCGTGCGCCATCAGGTCCAGGTGCACGTTGGTCGGGAACTGGCTGACGGCCAGGTACGTGCTGTCGTCCTCGTCCGCCTGCTTGAACTGCCAGTTGGCGTCCACGGGGATCACGCTACGTGGCTCCATAGTGAGGGTTTGAAGAACTTGGTGGCTAAGCTGCCGTCTTGCGGGAACGTTGTGACGCTTCGTGGTGAGGCCAAAGTCCAGCTGTTGCCCTTGACTTGTTGCCCCAGGTCGAACTGAGACTAGCAGGGGATGGATGTTGCAATGGATGAGTGCAAGGTAGTTTCGAGGTTGAGGCGAAACACGGGGCCTGAAGTATTTATCGGGAAGCAAACGCAAACCCTTACCCTGACGTCTAGGATATAATCGAGTGTGTTCAACAACGTGACAACATCAAACCGAACAGCCCATGCTACACTTGAGGTGGCGGGGTTGGTGTTGTTGTATCCGTCGGTCTGGGTTTATGCACGCCGAGCCCGGCCTCGACCCTGACGGCGTACAGTATCACGACTCCTTTCTGTGGATATCGGGTACGGTGCTGCTAATCGTGAACAAGGAGGTGCACTCCGATCTGAACAACGTAGGGCTCTCTCTGCAGAGCCGGTAAATATTGCATTTGGGGATATGGGTATCAGGAGAGCTGTGACCGTTGCTGAATAGCGTCCAGACCCCAAACCTCCGGGTTGTGCCCCTAACAGACCCGCCCTGAAGTGAATGACACCTACCTCCTTATGCGCGACTTTCGCATTCATCTAATGTCACTTTTTGATTCAGACTTGAACCCATCATGATAAGTCCATCGTCACCCATATCGCAGCTTAACTGAAGCGTCCAGCTTCTCCAATTCCCCAGCGTCGAGACCCCTCCCCTCGTTGGGGTTGCAGGGTTCGCTGCATCATCGCCTGCACAACGTCATCCCTGGACGGCGGAGCGTCGACCTCCGTCGCCGAACCGGGGCAAGCGTCGGCTCGCCCATCAGCCTCTCCCCAACTTGTACCACAAGTCTTGGCCGATCTGGACCAGACTTTCCGGAACTCCCAGCATTGTGGCATTGTGCCAAGGGCTAATAAGGCAAAGCCTCACTCGACGGCACGGTGGAGCGTCGCCGGCCGAATTGCCGCATTCCCAGGCATGGAGGACCGTGGCCCGAGGAATTCGGAGCGGACATCTCCAAAGGGTCGTCGGGCTTCGTAAGACGGACAAGGGCGGCTTGTTCCCAGTCTCAGCAGATGCTCGCTTCCACTTGCAAGTTCAACTTGCTGATAGACAGAGTCATCACACATTCGCTATCGTACCAGCTCATCCCGCACCATCAGGTCCATAGTCTCTTCAACAGGTCAAGACTGCCCGTCTGTACGCAAGGCCTCACAGGTAGGTAGGTCGTGTGCCGCAGTTCGCTCTTCCGACCAGTAATATTACACCCTGCGGGGCACAATGCCAGAATAGCTGCTCGCCGCTGCTCTATAAGGTGCTCGTCGTTGCTCGTGAATCTATCATCTGCCCGGCCCGGGCTTGGGCCTCAGCGGTGCCCTCATACTCGTCGTAGTTGAGCCCCTGTCCTCGGGGAGCCCCCGGGACCAACGTCCGTCGCCCGTGACACGCACCCCTAATCTCAACAACATCCCCTCCGTCTCCGATTCAGCGTAAACACCTCCTCCCAATCCCGCATCCCCCAATTCTGCCCGCGGCTCTTACCTCTCGCCCTCCCTCTCCTGCGCACAGTGCTGGACTCCTCCGCCGTGACCGAGCTCTTGATGCTGGCGCCATCGGCCCACAGGCCGCCGTCGCCGTACTGGATCCCGCTGAGCGGGTCGTCGGGGTCGATTTCTCCGAGCTCGATCTTGGTGAGGATCATGCGGGCGAGGCGGGCGAAGACCTCGTCGACGCCCTCGCCCGACAGCGCGCTCACTTCCGTGGTCACCGGGACCCCGGCGCCCGACGCCCACCGCGACGCCTCCGAGGGGCTGACCTCGCGGCCCTCGGGCGCGACCGTCGCCCGCTGCTGGTTCCCCAGCCCCAGCGTACTGGTGCTTGCGGTCGAGTACGGCACCGACACGGTGGAGCTGGGCGTCGGCGGCGGCAGGCTCGTGTCGATCAGCGCGTCGTGCGCCAGATCTAACTTGTTACCCACGAGTAAGGTGGTGAGATGCGGCGACGCGAGCGCTTTCGCGTCGTTCAGGAACGGTTGCAGGCCGCGGAATGAAGCGTGTGAGGTCACGTCGTAGACGAGCACGGCGCCTGCTGCGCCCCGGTAGTAGGATCGCGAGACTGAGCGGAACCGTTCCGTACCGGCTGTGTCCCAGAGCTGGGTTTCGCATACACTGTCAGTTGTTATCTAGAACAGAACGAGGCTGTCCCGGGCGCCAGAGAATTAGGCAGGTTAATAGGTAGGTATGTATGTACCTGCAGCTTTATCCGTTTCCTTCGCGCGCCCGTGCCGACTTTGATGATTTTGCTCGCGAACTCGACGCCGATTGTTTGTGAGGAAAGGACCCGCCATTCGTTCTTGACGAAGCGGTGTAGGAGGCAGGATCTAGCGGGCAAAGAGGACTGTCAGCTTTCGTGTCTTGTCATCCATTCCTGTACGTTTGTTTTGCCATATCATAATGTCTCTGCCTCTTATCCTTCATTCCCACCTCAAGTGCCCGTCTGTTTTGTACGGAAGAGCCAGTCCAACTCACTTTCCACTGCCACTCGGCCCTAGCAATATGATCTTGGCGAGGTAGTCGTACATGCTTCCGAGCTCCTGCGTCCTTATCAGCCTGCGCACTGGTTCCGAGAGCATATATACACATTGGTTCATACTTGATCACCTGCCGTCCCTGTACTCTCCTCGCTGGCGGCCGACGAGCGGCGCGGGCGCGTCATCTTGGGATCGTGCTCGTTGGATGATTCGAACTATCTAGGATGCCTAGGATGCGATACCGGTGGTTCGTTTTATGGATCAGCAAAGGAAAGTTTCGGAGAGCTAGTAGGAGGAGGCTTCGGTGTTCGTTCGTGTCGTCGGAGAGATAGCGCGGGCGGAAGAGCTGAGATTAATTACAGCATTAGCAAGGCACGGAGAGTTGTATGTTTGAAGTGCGATGGGTGGTTTCAGCTACGCTTATCGCTAAGGTTAGGCAGTGGTGACGAAACGGGAGCAACGGCGTGCCTTGTCACAGAGCTCAGCAGGCAGGGATTGGCCCAGCTGAGCTGCCCTGACCAAGTTCTCTGTAGCTCTTTTGGGCAGTTCGGGTGGGCGCAGGGGCACGTGCACCTTGGCGCCTTTGCCTTTGTAGATTCAAGGGTCCACCACCAATCAGCTGGCGGCAACCCCGGTACCACGGAACGCCACGAAGGCACGACCAGCGCGCCGCAGAGTCCGGGTCCAACGACTGGCAGCTGGTGAGCCTCACTTGACTTCATTCCCGAGGTCCCTTCTCCATTGATCACTGTACATCAGTGGTGATGCAGGCGAAGCCTAAGTGTCCCGATATTTGAGCGATTTCACTCCCTCACTTGCAGACCATGAAGATTGAAGGCAGAACATTCGTAGTCTCCGGCGGGTAATAGCCCACTCCACTCGCCCTCTCTCCGCTATTCCCAATCACATGCCAATTAGCTGACGCCCCCAACAGAGCTTCGGGGCTGGGCCAAGCCTGTGTCGAGGAAATCTGCAAACATGGCGGCAACGTCGCAGTACTCGACCTGAACGAGGAAAATGGGGTAGAACTGATCAAGCAGTTGCCCGCGGGCGCTGCCAAGTTCTTTGTCTGCGATGTCTTGCAGACGGATAGCATTGCCGCCGCAGTGCAGGGCGCCGTCGACTGGATCAAGGCAACGGGCAAACCGATGGGTGGCGTTATACCAGCCGCCGGAGTCGGCAACCCGTCCACCGTAAGAGCTTCCGTTGATGGCGCAACATGCAATACCCAGATGTTAACATCGCACTAGATCTTGGACCGGGAGGGCGGAGCCTTTAGCTTGGATAGCTTCGACTTCGTCGTCAATATCAACCTCAGGGGAACCGTGGACCTTGTCCGCCAGTGCTTGGTGCACTTGGCCAAGACGGAGCCGGTGGGCGACGACAAAGAACGTGGGGTTGTCGTCATGGTCGCTTCTGTCGCTGCTTTCGATGGCCAGAAGGGACAGGTTGCCTATGCCGCAAGTAAAGGTGCCGTTGTATCCATGACTCTACCCATGACGAGAGATCTGGCGCGCTATGGCATACGCTGCATGACCATTGCCCCGGGTATTTTTGAGTCCCGAATGACCGCCCTGTTGCCCAAGAAGTATTTCACTGGTCTTCAAGCCATCATGGAATTCCCGCGCCGTGCCGGCCAGCCTGCCGAGTTCGCGCACTTGGTCAAGCATGTCATCGAGAACTCCATGCTCAATGGTACGGTTGTCAGACTAGACGGAGGCTTGAGGATGCCGAGCAAATTATGAGACATCGCAAGTACCCATGTCATTCTGTCAGCATGCTTTGCCATTGTGCAATACGAGAAACCTGGATCTATGTTCTTGCTGCTACCGAGACACGTAGCTTCGCAAATAGCAATCCTCCATCCTCGTCCACGAACTACATGCAAAGACGATCCAAGCCTAAGCCTGGACACATCTGGTTGATAATACATTCTCCCCGTCTTCCGTCTTCTTATTATGACTAATGTAACCAGTCATGCTAGCCGGTGGCTCTCCACCAGCCAACCCAGGCAGTAAAGCACAACTGCCAGTCGCCAGCCTGATTCGGGACCAGGGCGTTGGATGCCACCAAACTTACCAGGCCTGGCGGGAAAATCCAGGTCCAGGGGAACGCACTCTGTAAGGGCGGGGTTGCTGGTGACGCATTGGAGAGCGCTCACGCTCACGCTGGCGCTGTCTGTCCCATTGCTCATATGGGCCACTCGCAGAGGTGAGGATAGCAGCGTTACCAAAGCTACCCAGGACATGCTGGGCGGGTGCGATCGGGGCTGCGGGAGTCGAGGGTTGCGGCGCCCGCTGGCCCAGAGCGAAACCCTGCAAGTAGGCCTGGGAGGCCATGGGATTTCCCAGTATATACTGGGGGGGCGGTCCCTCCACCTGACCGTAGAGTCTGTGAATGCGCTCTACAAGGCGACGGCGCTCCTGATCCTGGTTGTAGTGGCCGCCATACCCGTATCCGTAATCGTTGTTGGCCACGGCCGAAGGAACGGGGGCAGCGTACGGGTACGCATTTTCACGAGAAGCCATGGCACGAGAAGTATAAGGAGCCTGGCCGTTCTCAGTCTTGATCGGGGCTGAGTTGGCGAAGGAGTCGAGGGAACGATTGGCACCCCAGGTCTGGCGGTCGTCAAACTTGGCATCGTGAGCAACCTTCGGAGGGGGAATCTTCATCTTGCGGACCTCCACCAGGGCCTTCTTTGCAATCGACTGCTTCGCCTCAAGGGCACTGCGAAAGCCGTGGCTGTCATGCAAGGTACGGCCGTCGAGGTCCACAGAGCACTTGTACGCTCCATCGTCAATCCACTCGCTGAAGTGTGGGTTGAAACGGCGCTTCTGGCATTCCAGACTCAACTGCGTGGTATAAGGGGGGGTCTGGTAGTTAGGACCAGGTTTGGTACCAGGTGGAGCGGTACCCTGGGTGTTAACACCCTGACTGCCTTTGCTGCGGAGGGTAGAACCCTGAGAAACCCCAGCCTTGTCCTGAGCCTTGGGCGACTCAGCTTTGACAGTGGATGCCATGTTGCTGCTGGAAGCCATGGTGTCGTGGGGCGGCACTGTAACAGAACGGTAGTCCATATTCCCAGGCTGGGTCGCACCGTTGGTTCTCAACGTGAAGGGCGGCTGGTTAACAGCGGGGAGATCTGGGGCTGCAAAGAAAAAAGCAACGAGTTAGCCTAGGCCTTGAGACGTAGCAAACAGGTACAGCGGTACCACGGTCTTCGGATGACCTACAATAGTGAGAAAGACCCGGTGGACAGGGGCGCGGCAGTGTGGTTGAGGTCGCGGTGGCAGGTGACGCAGGAACTGGCGCGGCGTTCTTCAGGGTGTTCCTGCGATTGTTGTTGGATGCGGATAGAATCAGCTGCCGGAAGCGATCTTGACCAGAGCCTTTCTCAGGGCTGGGGCCGTTGTCCAGGCAGTGCTTCTTAGCGGCAGAGAAGTTAGAGGTGAAGGTTGGGGTGGAGGGGAGGGCCGGAGGGGGTGGGAGAACGGCGCCAACAGAAGAGATGGAAGTGGAATGTGGGTGAGTTGCAGAAGAATTGGCCCCGGACACGCCTAAATAGCAGAGACGCAAACAAGGTTAGCTGGGGCGACTCGTGATTGTACTGGGAGGATGTGACAAGCCTACCGCCGGCCTCTCTTCTGCCACCATTATGGTTGCTGGAGGGACTGGACCCCAATGTGTCCATAACCGCCATTGTGGTTGATCAAACGTCTTGCTTCTTGACAGCTGGAGATCCTACTGGATAGAATACCACAATGATCTAAAAAACAGTCAAGGCACAAAAATGCGATGGATGGTTGCGTGTGATCTGTGATCGGAGATTGGTGTCTTGTCGTCGCTGTTGGAGGAGGGAATGGTGACAGTGGATGAAAATGGTCAGCCCAGGAAAATGAATATGGGCAAACACTGAAATGCCCATGTGGATGCGAGATGCCAAAGAGGAAGTGGAAGGGATGACTCAACTATCATCAATATTGAATCTACAAGGCAAGAGCCACTCAGTGCTCTGTTTGTATGTTTCACCGGGTAAGGCAGGCAGCCACGCACACAAAGGGCACCATCGTGAGCTAAGGCAGGCAAGTGCAAATGGAGGCATGCGAGAACGCGCCTTCTTTGCGTCGTTCTGGGTAAGCGCATATGCGGGAAAGCAGGAGGAACGATGGCCCTGTTCTCACCAAGAAGACATAGTACCATCTACTTTAATACCCGGTATCGTGAAAGAGAGTCGTAAGTGGCTGCCCTGCCTGCCACCTCACGATATTCTCAACCTGTTGCTCGTACATCACATCCAGATTGTCTTCTTCAACATAGCCCATGTGTGGTGTCAACACTACCCGACTCTTGCCATCTACCCCCCATTGCACGTTGGTCCATTCACTGTCCTTCGGAAGAGGCTCGAGTCCGTAAACATCAAGACCTATGCCGCGGACTCGTCCTTGCTTTCCCGCCTCAAGAAGCTCATTCTCCTTGACAACTGGACCTCTCGATGTGTTGATGAACAATGCCGAGGCTTTCATCTTTTCCAAGTCACTAGCCCCAACCAAGCCCCTGGAGCGGTCGGACAAGACCAGATGAATACTGACCACATCTGCAGTGCTGAATAGTTCGTCTCTGCCGACAACCTTGAATACCTTCTCTCCTTTCTCATTCTCTACCGGTAGACCGGCAGCCTTGGCTTTCTCGTCTGCCGCTTCTTGCGTGAGGTTCGTGCTCCAGGCGACCACCTTCATTCCGAAGGCCAGGTGCATGATCCTTGACACCGACACCCCCAGCCTACCGAGGCCAACCGTACCAAACACTTTCCCTGTCAGACCCATAGCTACTGCTGTCTGCCAGCCTCCAGCCTTCATGACAGCATCGTCTTGGGGGATGTTCCGAGCCAGCGCAAGGATCAAGGCGACGCAATGCTGGGTGGTACTGTCCGGGTTTCGCTTCGCTGCATTCGTCCCGGCCACTGGGATGCCACGTGCTAGGCAGGCTTTCACATCGATTGACGCATTGCGAGGGCCTGTCGTAAGAAGCAGTTTGAGGTTCGGTAGCCCGTTGATAAGCTCCCTGGGAAACGGAGTTCGCTCCCGCATTGTGCCTACAGAAGTTAGCATCTGCCTACCTTATACACGCAGTTCAAGAGCGTGGATTGCAACTCACACAGGATCTGGAAGGGCTTCAGACGTTCAACGAGTGAATACCGTGCATCTTCTGTCGTATCTGGATGGTTGAACGGTAACAAGGTGTCGGTGAAGACAGTCACATCATACCCAGCAGACCGGAGCTGCTCGAAGTGGGGTTTGGAGTACTCTTGGTAATCGTCCAACACGGCGATTTTTGGAAGCGACATTGCGAAACACTGTTGATACTCTCCAAGGATGCTCACCCGTTGAAGTGATGAAAATCGATGGTGCGTCCCGGGGATCTCGAAGATGCCAGCGGGGTCTGTTGTATTTAGACCCAATTCTGTTGGCGTTAAGGGTGGTCTGTGCCGCCCTTGGCATACAGCCACCGCCACACCGAAGTTTAGCCGGCCCACAGCAAATTTTTTATATAACCTAGTTCTTAGCCGATAAAGCCCTTGCTTTTAGTTTTTTATTTGATAAATAATAAATATATATTATACTTTACGGGTAATTATAATAGTTATAAGCCCGGTTTACACCTTATAACATTCTTTATAGTTTATTCGTTTCGTTATAATTATTAATTAACCCTTATTTTTATTAATCCCCGCCGTTTATAATTATAATAGCCATTAAAACCTTTCTTAACGAGTTAATTAAACTTAAAAAACGTAATAACTAGCTACTATAAGTTAACGCACTTTAATAAGTCTATAAGGTTTAAAAGGTATACGATTATTATAGTCCCCTTAACCTAATTATATTAAAAAAGCCTTTTATTAGTACTACTTCGGCCTTTCTTATAGCTAAAAATAAGGAAATGCTTAATAAATAAGAAAAAAACCTTACTAATTTTTATTAATAATATTTTAATAAAGGTTATAACAAGCTTTAAAAACCGTAGCTTTTTAAGCGCTTAAATTTTAACTTAATTAACGAATTTAAGCTATAAGCAGCCGACGTTAAAGCAAAGATTGTTTATTATTAGCTTAAAAAGTAAGGCATTAACAAGGTTTAGAAATAAATATTAAAAACGGTCGATTTTAACTATTTACGACTTTTTTATCGGTTTAATAATATTAAAGTAACTTTTAAAATATTTTATAACAAGTTAGGTCTTTTTAACGAAAAAAAGTTATTTATAGTTAAACGCCGCTATCTCGAAGTTTTTTTTTTAAAAAAAAGGTTAACGTTTAATATATTAAATAAAAAGTAGCTAAACTTAAAGCTAAGCGTTTAAAAATGCTAAAGGTTTAAAGAAAGCTCGCTATTAAAATATTTTTTAAAACTATTAGCAAATATTACTTCGCGTAATAGGCTATTTTATAAAAAAACACGCTTTATAAAAGCTTTATTTTCGGTGACCAGGTTTTTACTTTTAAACAGTTTAAGCGTTTTTTTATTTAGGAGTATTATAATATTAAAGACTACTTAATTAAAAGTAGGCACGTTTTTGCCACTTTTATAAAGTTTAATAAAAATAAAGATAAGTTAGCCGCTTAAAAAAGCTAAAAAAATGGTTAAAAAAATAATTAAAGCTACTTTTACCCCTGCGATTTAAAAAAAGCTTTTTATAAACACTAACCATAACATTATTTCGTAATAAAAGCGGCGTTAAAAGTTAAAACTTTTATAACGTTTAATTAAGTTAAAGTAAATATTGCTTATGAAAACTTTAAGTTAATAAAGTAATAATTATTTAAAAACATTATTTTTAATAAAACAAGTTAAAAAAAATAAAAAAGCAACGCTAGCGTAAGTAATAACTAGTTTTTAAAAAACGTAATTTATATAATTATGCTACTTTAAGGCGACGGTTTTTTAAAAAAAAACTAACTTTTAGTTTTTATAATTACCCGCGCTTATAAACTTACCCGCTTCACGATATATAATTTATATGCTTTTTGCCACGTTATTAATAATAAAAATATATTAATTAGCGATATTATAAAGGCTAGCTTTTTTAATTACGTTATTAGTAGCGAAAAGAAGCTAAAAGTTATTTATTTCGGCACTAAAGTTATTAAAAACCTGTTAAATAGGCTAAAGGGCAAGAAAACGAGAGATTTAACTTTTAATAACGTTACCCTTATTTTAAATTTTTTAACTAACGTTATTTATAGCATAACTTTTAAAAAAAAGGTATTTAATTAAATTACCTTAACGATTCCTTAATCTTTAGCACTTTAAAAAAGCATAACACGGTGCTAAAGTTAACAATTAAGTTTAAGTTTATAATAGCCTAATATATTCCCTTATCTTTTTATTCTATGCAATTATCGAAGTTAAAATTATATATATTCGCTATATTTAAAACAAGTGGTAAAAAAGCGCACCGCAGATTATTAAAAAACTAAAAAACTTTAAAAAAGGCATCGTTATATATATAATATTTCCGCGTTAGCTATTTAAGCGTAATAACATTATAAAAGCTATTAAAAAAGGCACGTAACGTTTAAATTAAAAGATAACTAACCTATAGGTATAAGGCTTATACAATCAGCAAAGCTACTAATATTATCTCTTAAAGACCCTTTAAACACCGGTTTCGTTAGCTATTTTAGCATATTTATTTAGATTTATTTTATTAAAAAACCAAATATAAAGGGGAGAAATATTTGTTAATTATTAATAATAAATATATAAAATATTAATTTTTATATATTATTATGTATAAGTTAAATATACTTAACTATATTATTAACTTTAAAACGAAAATACGCAAGTAATTCGGCCTAATTATTTATAAAATACGGATAAATAACGATAACACGTTAATCTTTATACCTGGCCGTCGCCCTATAAGCTTTTAAACTTAAGCGAGTAATAAAAAAATTAACCTTAAATTGCCTTTTCCGGATATTAAAAAGCTTAACAAAAGGGTAAAAAAGTTAAGCAAAACGGTAATAATAAAAATGCGTACTATATTAACAAGCTTAGGCCTTTTATATAACTTATAGCTTAAAATAAAGCAAGTAGCAATTTATTTATATAATATCTTTTTTAAATAAAAAAACAATTAAAAATCGCCTCACAAAACATTATAGCGATAGTTTTATACATATTATCGCTAGTACCAAGCTTTAAATTAGCCGTTTATAGTAATAAACCTGCAGCCTAACTAATCCGGTATTTATACTTATAAATGCCGGGCATATCTTTTAAAGCTAAACTTTAAAAAAAACCTTAATTTATTTTAATAAAAAACTATACTAAGGGCGTATATTAAATATTTTATTAAATATCTTTCCTCGTTATTTTATAAAGTTTAAATATTTAATAATAAAAAGTAATTATTACGAGAGACGTTATATTTAATAAAACGCTATTTTTCGATCCTAAGGCGTAACACTAGTAAAAAAAATTTTTAAAAGTTTAAAAACTTTAATTAAAATCTTTAAGCTTACTAAACGTTCCGTAAATCGATTAACTAGCCCTTAATATAATAAACTTTTTACTTAAAAATAAAAACTAATTAAAAGAAAAATCCTTGCTTAAAAGTAATAACTTAAAAGTAACGACGTAGATAAAAAAGGTATTAGTTAAGCTAAGCCCGTAATTAATAATAATAACGCAGGCAAAGTTATAAATAATAATAAAAACCACTAAATTAGTGCCTTTATTAATTACGCTAAAAAAACTTCTTATTTTTTAAATAACGCTAAAAAAACAAGAGACGCGAGAGACGTAAAAGACGCGAGAGACTGGCTTAACGCCTATAAAAACAAGCGTAACTAATATTTAAAAAAACGTTCTTAATGCTTTAAAACATACGCTTAACGCATAGCTAATTTTAAACGTAACAAGTATATCGTAGGTAGCTAGATTGTTTATTTTTAGCGCACGCGAGGGCCCGGATATAAATAAA
Source organism: Xylariomycetidae sp. FL0641 (assembly GCA_022376655.1). Classification (NCBI taxonomy): domain Eukaryota; kingdom Fungi; phylum Ascomycota; class Sordariomycetes; species Xylariomycetidae sp. FL0641. Next base: position 3,461 of record JAJJKE010000155.1, on the reverse strand, counting down.
GGGCTTATAAGTAATATACCTAGCATATTGCTAAAAAAATAATACGGGTAATAAATACGCAAAACGGCTATAAAAATATATAGCATAAAGCCTATAAAACGTTTTATAAAACCGCCTAAGCTAAAAAAAACACGTTTTCGCCGTATTAAGCGTATAAAGCGAAAAAATATACGATAAAAATGTTTTAAAATTTATATTTAATATTTTTACGGCAATATTTAAAAATAAGCATAAAAAACACCGAAATAACCTTATATTTATTTTAAAAACTTAAAAAGACTTTTATAACTATTTAATAAGATTAAAGTTTAAAAAAGCTTATAAAAAAAGCTAAAAGCTTTAATTAATAAAAGTGATACGCCCCGATAAGGGGAGGATCAATAGATAAGGCTGATAGCGTAAATAGCGGTGCAGCTGGGGCGGCACAGCCCTGGTGGCACAGCCGGTGGCACAGGCCTAAGGCCCAGCCCAAGGCTGTGCCTGGTGGTTAGGGCATGTTGCCCTAGCACACCGGTTGCCTAATTAGGCAACAAGGCAGATTCTGCCGCCCTGCACCTATATCTAGCCATCTGCAGGAGCCCTCCATTGGAGGTGCCCTTGGGGATCGGCATCATCTACCAATACACATATTCACCCCCATACGTTGCGTACCAAAAAGCATTTAAAAACTTTTAAATTGCTTATAAGTTAACGGCGCTATTCTGTTTTTAAAATAGGTATTTATATATAAATTTAATAAAAATAAATATTTAAGCCGTTATAAAGTTTAAATTTGCGTGCGAGAAGACTTTTAAAGCATATACGGCGCTAGTATATACGCGGCGACGTTAGTAACGAAATCGTTTTGCATTATAGCCGCGGTAATAGTTAGATTTAACCTTAAATGCAAGTAATTTAATGTTTTAAATACATTTTTAAATAATAACGTTAATAAGTAAAATAAATTTATTTATATATAATTGCCGTAAAGATTTTAAGAATTAGGTTTTTTAAGAAATAAAAAGAATAAAACTATAGTTATAAAGCTAAAACGGGCTTTTTATAGCTTTAAAAAAGCATCGTAATTATAGTTTAACGAATTTACCTCGTTTTTTAAAGGTGCTAAAATAATATAATTAATAAAAGAACTTTACGTATTTATAAACGGGAAAGTAATAATGTTATTTTACGTTAATAATATTTTATTATTATATTAAAAAAAATATAAGCTTTACGTTTAGTGGTTAATTGTTTTTTTAAAAAATAAAATACGAGATTTAAAGCGAAAAACTAGTTAAATAGTTTTTAAAAATTAAAGTTATTTGTAATCGGACTAAGCGGAGAGTATATTTAACGTAAAACGGGTATATTAAAAAAATAGCACGTAAATTTAACTTAATTAATAATAAAGTTAAATTATTAACTATATTAATGCTAGTTACTTTATTTAAAAAATATAAAGGTATTATTAGTAAAAAGTTTATTAAGGCTTATTAAAAAAAAGTTAAATCGATTTTTTATGCCGTAATAACTGCGCGTTTAAACGTTACGAGGGTAATAACGCAATTGTTTTAGCATTTGACAAATTTATTAAAAAAGTATTATAATGTTGCAGTTTAAACGATTTAATATTTTTATTTAACTTGTTTTTTTATTATATAATATAACGGAGATTATAACAAAACGTTTATAATAATAAGTAATGCTTTTTTTATAAACGATAAAGCGTTATAGCGATTTTTATAAAAATACGTAATATCGCTATTTAAAGGACTGGTTATTTAAAAGTTAGGACTTTAAAATATCGTTATTATAAGTATTATGGAAGCAGAACTTTTTAATATTAAACGCATTATTAAAAAAGCAATAATTTTATAGCGATTTATATAAGATATCGCTTTTAACTTTAATAAATTATTTAAGGTATATTACGATAATTTATAAACTATACGTTTAATAATTAAAAAAAGGTAGCGTATATTAATTAAGCTATAGTATGTTAATATATAAAATATATGGCTTAAGTAATTATACGGTAAAGAATTGTTTTATTTAAAATATTTTAACATTAATAATATGTTTATAAATAAATTAATTAAATTTTTTAATAGGTAAAAGTTTAAACATTTTAAGGCGTTATTAAAAATAGTAAATATTTAATAAAAAATTAATTTAGTTAAAAAAAAAGCAAAAAATAATTAAATAACTGTGACGGCGCGCTTATTCTGGTTGCCTTAGCCGTTCACCAATTGGCTACACGTGGCCCGTGCGTAGGCTAGTCTATAAATAAAATAAAGGATAGGCTGCAGGCCTTAGCCCGGCCTTCGCGCCCGGCCTGCGGCCCTTCCTTTCTCTTTCCTTTCAATTTACTATTTTTTAGTTTAACTATAAGCCTTACGGCCCGGCCCCGGCCCTTGCCGTAACAATAGTAAATTCCTTCTAAGCCTAACTTGCGAGCTAAATAGCCGTTATATAAACATTTCCGATATCGTTCCCGTCACTATACGTTTTCCATACTTTACGAAGCTTTCCCAAAATTTTCACGACTTCTCGTTTCCGTTCCCAAAAGCACGCGTCACGCGCGTTACCTTACCGCCTTTCCAACCTTATCAATTATCGCTTACCGCTTCCCGTTTTTAATTTTGCCAATTTTTCGTCCATACCTTTTTTCCTACTAGTAATTAACGCGTTTTCTCCGTCCCTTACCCATAATATATTTAACACCCTTTGGCTTTTATTACTTATTTTTACTAACCTTTTGCAAGTAACACCCCTTTTGCAATACCCCTTTCACAATACGCCTTTCGCAATAAATGCCCTTATTACCGCCTAATAAGCATAGGCCCTTATTCACGCCGCTATTACCGCCGTTACCAAGACCTTTCGTAACAAAATTAAAGACTTATAAAATACGGCCGAGGTAAAGGTTTATAATATACGTTTAAAGACCGTAAAAAAAATGCAAGCTTAAGCCGCTATTTTCGAGGCGCAATTAACTACCTTTTTTAGCGCCTTTAAATAAAAGCCGAAAACCTTTATTCCCGACCCCCCGCGCCTCGCTAGCCCTTAAAACTTCGAGACTTAATTACTAAATATTAAAAGCAAACTAGCTATTAACAACGCTGCTATTAACAGCGCATAAGCTTAATTTTACTACGTTTATAGCTACCTTAAACCTAAAATATAAAAAGTTATCGTCTTTTAACTCGCTACCGCTAAAGTTTTTAACAAATAAAACTACGATGCTATTTTTTCGACTTTTAAACGCGTTTACGCCAACCTAAATAAAAAACTTCGTGCCGCACGCCGCCTCCGCGTTACGAAAATAAAAAACGACGATTTAATTTAAATTTTTATAACTTAATAAGAAAAGCTTTTACACTTTGCCAGCGTCGTTAACTAGCCTAACGCGTTACGTATTTAAAACCTTTATAACACTATCTTTAATAAACTTTAAAATAAGATCAACGATCGCGAGAACC
>JAJJKE010000154.1:0-38207 GCA_022376655.1 Xylariomycetidae sp. FL0641 | reverse complement strand
ATAAAAGTAATACCTCTCTTATAACGGTAACTTATAATCTTTTAATTAAATAACTCGCTACTTATTACGCTTTTATCGATTTTAAAAGTTATTAGTTATTTTAAAAGTATTAATCCGCGAATTAAACTTTTTTTCGTTACCGGTACAAAGCGCGTTATATAACATATCGAAACTTTTAAACTTTTTCCGTTTTATATCGTATTTATTATTTAAAGCGGAGTTTATAACTTTATTTTTATATAAAAAAAAACTTACTAAGTTAAACTTCGGTTTAAACTATTTTTAAAGCGGTAAACGATTATTTTAATATTTTAATATATCGTTTATAAATATTTTTAACCGCTAAGCCTTTATTAATAACATAATAAAAGCGTTTATTATTTTATTTAACTAAATAATTAGCCTAACCTTTATATATAACGGGATTTTCGATAATGATTATAACATATTTAAAACAATTAAATTATATTTAAAGACGTTATAAAGGGGGCCTGGGTTAGCTTATTTATTTTTTTTCGCTACTTATAACGCCGTTATGCTTTAAAATATAGCTTTTATAAATATTTTCCCTTTTTAGTCCTTTTTTAACCGTTAAGTGGGTTATACGCCGCCTTTTTTAGCTTTTAGGTTATTTATTAGCTAATTTTTATCGTTATTGGTTCCGGGACTTAAAAGTTCGTTATTTTTTGCGGTAGCGGCGTTAATAACGGCTTTTAAGTCGTTTAACACCTCCTCTTTTTCGGCGGTAATAAGGCTTTTAGCGGCGTCGTTTAATAAAAAGGTATTTCCGCCGAGGTTTTAGCTTAAAACACCATGTCACAACGCAGGTTGTGTGAGGGAAAGGGTGGCTAGGCACAGACGAAGGGGTCACGATACGGGTGCGAAACCTATCCGAAGGCAAGGGTAGTGTAATAAACTAAAGGCTAAGGAGCTAAGTCTCTGCCGCTGCAGCGCAGCCGCCAGAGGCCTGCTAATATACAAAGCCATCCCTAGGCTAGCAACGCAGCCCTAGGGGCTCCCGTAACAACTATCCCCCCCTCTTAAGCGAATCGCCCTCGATTCGGTTTAAGCAGCGTATTACCCTCTGCGAACGACAAGCGCATCTATAATCAATAATCGGTCCTAAAAGCAAACAACGGCCACTATTAATGCCGTAACAACGTCTACCTATAACATCGCCTAACAAAAACGGCCGGGCATAAGCAAAATAAGCCAAGTCCCCCCAGCACTAATCTCCCGCTTAACAAAGGCAGGCATCTCTTTCCTAGTTCGGGACCGTATCGAAGGCATCTCGCGCGCGCATCGGCTCAGCCTCACCCACGTCACGTTCCAACATCCCGATAGCCACGTAGCCGTCTCGCCCCTCCAGGGCTCAAGCGCTAGTCACCGGATAAAGGCCTTAACCACGCAGCCGTCTCGCCCCTCTAAGGCTCAAGCGCTAGTCAAACCTTTCAACAACAAAAGTCTTGCGGTCCACCGGCACGCCAGCCGCGTAAATCGGCTTCGTGCAATAAACCGAACGGTTATCGGCTTCAAAATAAATCCCCTACATAACGCCTACAAAACGCCAACAACGCTACAGCGTACCAAGTACGAAACAAAACGGGGAAAAAACTCACGCATTCGCCAATCACCCTAAAAAGTACCGCCTATTAAGAAAACCCTATGGGCGAAAACCAACAAAATAGTCTCGTACAAAACCATATCCATCACTTTAACTAAACTAACATATCTACTACTTGCCGTTACCATTCTTCTTCTAGCCGTTCTGCTTTCCAGCGTTCCGTTCCGGACATTTAAAACGCCAGTAATACAGGCTACCACAACCCAAACACGGCTTCGGTTCGCCATCGCAGCCGTACCAAATCCCATCCGCTACGGGGGCCAGCAACTTCAGATCCCGATAAATAGCCTATTCCTTAAGCTAGTCTAAAAATTTAGTTTCCTACTTAGCTAAGCCGTTTTCCTTTAGCTATCTCTTCGGCCTAACGTAATAATCTAAAGCTTAAATTCATAAGATCCTAGTCCTTTCCCGTAGGTCTCCAGACTCCAAAGTAACTCCTAGGTCATCAAAATAAACAAAATGGCCATTCGTCACCGCTTCGGCATCGGTGCGAGGGTCTTTCATCTCCAAACCTAAAGGGCCATCCAAAAGCTCCCAATGCCAGGTGGCAAAAGAAACCATCCCCTCACAGGTACGTAAGAGGGTTGCCACCTGCTCCTTAAGCTTATTTCTAAAGGGGCGCGTCAGCTTTGCATAATAAAATCGGGCACTTGCCAGCTGGGTCTTTCGCTCGTCTTAGTCTTCTAAGGACTAGAGGTAATTATCGAAGTCCCGTAGGTGCTAGTTCAAGCCTTAAAACAAATCTTCGAATAATTCAGCGACGGCTGCCTCGTAGTAGCCTACATCGCGAATAAAAGAAGCCGTCCACTAAGAAAACGTATCCCAATCGGATTAGATTCGTTAGGCCTCCGCGTCAGATTCGCAACGGGATACCTTACGGTCCCAAAAGGGTCAGCACTACAAATCCATTTTCAATACTACTAAGTTAATGCACCGGCGTAGCCTTCGGTATTTCTTAGGTACAGAATCGAAAGCCCGGCGTAGGTCTACTAACCATTCGTCACGTTGCCGATAGGTAAATCGAAAGGTGAAAGTCCTAATAGAACGCTCGAGGTTCACGTCACGGGCGCCTTCCAAATCGAAATCATTAGCATCGCGTTTGCGTTTCGTATGCCCTACGGCGCCGTTGCCGTAACCAATAAAATCTTCAAAAACCGAAATCTATTCCGTCAGCTGCTAAACCTGTTGCAAACGGTCAATTCGTTGCCGTAATTGCGATATCTCTAGTTCGGAAAGTTGCTGCGAAGGGCCAGGAGATAAACCAAAGGGGTCGTTAAAAGGGGCGGTGCCCTCGCTGCCGGTAGGCTGCGCCATTGTTGCGATACGGAAGCGAAGGGTCTGGTTGACCATAGGGTCGAAAGGTCTATGGATAACCAAAAAGGGAGAGCCTTCAAAATTGTCACAACGCAGGTTGTGTGAGGGAAAGGGTGGCTAGGCACAGACGAAGGGGTCACGATACGGGTGCGAAACCTATCCGAAGGCAAGGGTGGTGTAATAGACTGAAGGCTAGGGAGCTAAGTCTCTGCCGCTGCAGCGCAGCCGCCAGAGGCCTGCTAATATACAGAGCCATCCCTAGGCTAGCAACGCAGCCCTAGGGGCTCCCGTGACACACCAGCTATATTTATAATAAATAGTATATTAGCGATATTTTAGGCTTTAAAAACGATAGTGACGGCGATAAGTTATAGTTAAATCTCGTATAAATAGTTAAAATGGAGGTAGTAAAATGGCCGGCCTTGCTTAATTAGCTATGCGGTATATTTATTATGGATATAGGATTTGTAATGTAAATACTATGGGTCTAGAAGTCATTTTGCCACCTAGCCATGGCCGAGAGATTTGGGCGGTAAACACGGCCTCACAATACCTTGTCCAACCGAGGGGCAGTAGACGTCCCACCTGCGCACTGCGACTCTGCTCTTTCTTCGCAGCGCCAACTTCTAAGACCTCCCAAAGATACCTTACCTTTACTGGGTCATAGGTTGGCGATCGCCACGAGATTTGCACCTTCTACAAAAACCTCCGTACGCGATAACTCCATGGCATCCTCCGAGACGCCGAGCAAGGCGAAGTGCCTGGGGACAGGATGCGAAAACGAGGCTGGAGCCTTGCAATGTCCGACATGTCTGAAGCTGGGGATCAAGGACAGCTTTTTCTGTTCGCAGGACTGCTTTAAGAAGAACTGGGTTCGTACTTCTTGAGTCTTACCAGCTTTGCTCCCTCCCCGCTGCAGTCGGGACTGATCGTATGTGCGCCAGAATGACCACAAGGCCTTGCACAAGATTGCTTCCGGCAAGACCGCCAACGGTATACTAGATCATATCCGAACTCCCAAGGTTGTATCTAAACCCGATCCTGTTACAGGCTTCTACAACCCGTTCCCATCCTTCTCCTTCACCGGTCCCTTGCGACCCGTCTACCCGCTGTCCGAAAAGCGCCCGGTTCCCAAAGACATAGAATGGCCGGACTACGCCGAGACGGGCTATCCGAAGAGCGAGAGGTTCGTGGGCAGGAATAAGTTTGAAATACACGACGCCAAGGGTATTGAGGGGATGCGCAAGGTCTGCAAGCTGGGTCGGGAGGTTCTCGATATCGTGGCTGCCGAGATACGCCCCGGTGTGACGACGGACTATCTGGATGAGGTCTGCCATAAAGCCACTGTGGAGCGAAAGGTGTGTGGAATTTGCGAGAGAAACTTACAGCTTGCGTACTGACTTGAGTAGGCCTACCCTTCCCCCTTGAACTACAACAACTTCCCGAAATCCATTTGCACCTCAGTCAATGAAGTCATCTGTCACGGCATTCCGGATCAGCGCGTACTTCTCGACGGCGATATTATCAACTTGGACGTGTCGATATATCACGGAGGCTACCACGCGGACCTGAACGAGACATACTATGTTGGTGACAGGGCTAAGGCAGATCCCGACTCTGTCAGGGTGGTCGAGGCAGCCCGGGAATGCCTAGATGAGGCAGCGAAGCTCATAAAACCTGGCTGTCTCTTGCGGGACTTTGGCAATGCGATAGAGAATCATGCCAAGACCAAGAACTGCAGTGTCATTCGGACATATTGCGGACACGGCGTTGGCAAGCTCTTCCACTGCCCACCCAACATTCCTCATTACGGCAAGAACAAGGCGGTGGGCGAGTGTAAGCCCGGTATGACCTTCACGATCGAACCTATGATCGCGCTGGGCAAGTACCGCGATGTGACCTGGCCGGACAACTGGACCAGCACGACTATCGATGGCAAAAAGACAGCTCAGTTCGGTAAGACACTCTGTTCTAACGTCTTGGGGCACATGGCCATACTAATGTCAGAGCAGAGCATACTTTTCTGGTGACTGAAGATGGCGTTGAGGTGTTGACAGCACGGACGGAGACCTCACCGGGAGGTCCTATACCCATGCCCGCAGTGGAGAACGGCAGCTGAAGAGAGAATTAGAGGTTGAGGAGAGGAAGGCTCATGGCGCTGCTGTAGCGAGCGATAAGCTACCTAGGTACGCGAAGGGGGCATAATACAAACTGGAAAAAACCGCCCAGTGTGCAATTTGTCGTGGGCTAGCACGCGCCTCGTCCTCGAAATGCTTTGAGGCCTGCTGCAACGTGTCGACTCGAAATTCAGAATCAATCTCAGCCCCCTTGGCAGCGCTGAGACTCGCAACGAAATGGGCGCTAGACTTGTGTTGGCAACAACACTGCGTCTCCTACCTACCTAGCCTCAAGCTGCGACCTGACGGACTATCAAGAGCAGCCCCTTGAAGACTTATTAACCCATCGACAAGAAAAGAGTGCAAATCGAACGAGACTTTTGCACCGGAAAACCTTGACTATTTATTCCTACTGACTATGACAGCGTCTAAGCATCTCTACTTAAGTACTTCTAGGTACCTGACCGAAGCAGCGTTGAGAAGGTAATGCTTTGTTTTGCCTTATATTCCCAAGTACGCACCTGGCAAGCCTGGGTACGCCTATTATCTGCCCTTTAGCCCATGCACTCACCCACCACCCAGTTAGCCAGTTGACTCGAATATTGCGAAACAACATTTCTAGGTTGCCTAACGCTCATATCCACGTTATGTCCACTACTGTACACTATAGCCAGCGATGCGCTCATCTCGCCCAAGCAATCGAAATACCCTAATCATCCCATACTTACATATAGCAGTGCGTCAACTGCAAGTATTTGCAACTCACCATGGTACCTAAAGTAGGCATCAGTAAGCTCCATCCCCTATTCGAGGACGTCAAGCTTTCAGCAGTGTGCTTGGCGGAGAGCTTGGGCAGTTGGGGTTCAGGGCTCGGCCACTGTCTCCAGCAGCTGACAGCGCTAGGGCACAGCGGCCTGTTCGCTGACCCGCTCTCTGCCCGCAGGAAAGGGCTGGGAGGCGGGGCAGCAAGAACGCACGGGGCACCGAGCAAATGTTTTGAAGGCAACAAGCTTGGTACCTAATTTGTAGGGGAGCTGCGCGCGAGAGTTGGGACACGCACTGATGAGGTAGGCGGGAGGCGGGCGTGGCAGCACAGAGCAGGCGATCGCCCAGTCGACTCCTCCCCGGCAAGCCTCGACTTTTCTCCTGCGCGAGCCGCTTTCATCATCCACCTCACCCAAACACCCGCACACACACACTCCTGCACCGGCTCCTGCCACCTTCACGAAGCTGTCCAGTCGAGCCCACTGCCAGCCCTTCAAGGACACCAGGTTGATTGTGCTTTGCTCTGCCACACAGCCACATCCTCGTCCCAGCAACTACCTAGGTAGCACTCGAAGTCTGAACCAACCGCCGGCTCTCACGTCTTATCTCGCGCAGCCCTGCGATTTTGCCTGTTGCCTCAATTCACCCATCCCCGATTGCCCCGACGAATTCGACGGTTGCTATCTCTCGACCTCGATTCGCAGCCTCACATAGCTGTCGCCGAACCCCTTAAGGCCGATCGACTGCTTGCCGAGTAGCCTAGTCTCCATCCTATCCCCAACTCCAGCTCTAATCGGTTTTCCGTAAACCCACCGCCAAAATGTCGGGCGAAGCGTGGTTGTACCTCTTCGCCGTGCTTATAAATGCCGTCAACCTGTTCCTCCAAGTCTTCTTCACCATCATGTACAGCGATCTGGAATGGTACGTACACTCGATGCGATTCGGGCGCGACTGGAGCTGGGGTATGAGCTCTGGTGCCCGAGCTCCCAACACGTTCTGGCAACTTACGTCATTGTTTCTCTTCGGCCACACCCCTTACTTTCGCATGGATAGAGATACAGAGTCCGTCAAGCTAACATCGATCTCTGTGCAGCGACTACATCAACCCGATTGATCTCTGCAACCGCCTGAACACTTACATCATTCCCGAGGCTGCCGTACACGGATTCCTGACCTTCCTGTTCCTCATCAACGGTTACTGGATGGCATTAGTCCTTAACCTGCCGCTCTTGGCCTGGAATATCAAGAAGTGCGTTGTCTCCGAAGCTTTACCGTGCCTCCCAGCTACGGACGTGGTGTACTGACTAGGCACAGGATCGTTGACAACACTCACTTGTTGGATGCCACGGAGATCTTCCGAAAGCTGAACGTCCACAAGAAGGTGAGCATTCGTACGCGATATTCTAGGCGCTGTCCAATGACTAACGGGCTGCAGGAATCCTTCTTCAAGCTTGGTTTCCACTTGTTGATGTTCTTCTTCTACCTGTACAGCATGATTGTCGCCCTCATCAAGGACGAGACGAAATAAGCTGGCCACAGCGACGACACGCGCACGCAAATACAAGGCAGTATATATGGAACCGCTCTGGTGGATACTCTGATGAGCATGGAGGGCAACCTCGACCGTATTGAGCGCAGTGAAGAATAACGAAGATACCGGGACACGGATTCGCAGATGTGTTTGGACAAGTTTGATGCCTGAAACGAATCGACGAAGAAGAAGGGAACAGCGAAGCTATGAGCTGAGCAGGAGCATAGAATTGGCTATGCACTCGGCCATTCGTGGAGGAGGCAGTACAGGCGGGGTCGGCATGGCGTGGATGCGCTTTGTGAAGCTCTCTTCAGGGAAATTCCGCGCACTGAGCCAATTGAGGCTGCGTTGGGTGTTTAACGCAGAACTGGAAGATAATGAAATACGAAGTAATACCCAAGGATCGGCGTAATAGCTCCGAGAACAGTGCAACTGCAATAGCTTCCATCCAATGTCGAGACGAGGAGCTGGACGTGGGACGGCAGCATCGATAAGTACTTATTTGTGGGGTATATCCAATGACTAAGCCAAGTTCGGACTCTGCGACCTTGCGACCTCTGCGACCAGAGCTTCTCGTCGCAAACTGCTTTGCTCACGTCGGTGACATACCGGAAAAGATCCAACCACCCATTGCCACATCACTCCTCCCGCCTCTCCCAACACCATGGCGGACTTTGGGGAATACCCGCCCAATATGGCGCCCAAAGACGCGCTGATTCTACGCGAAAATGCCGAACCCGACCACGCAGTCGTGCCGTACACGGGCGAGGATCTAGCCCGACCGAAATTCGGACCGCTGAACCCCTACAAGGACGAAGCGAACACCTTAAAGCGCAAGAACGTCCTGACTGGAAGTGCCCAGGAAACATACGTTAGCGAACACACTTTCCGCAGCAAACACCGTGCAGTCGAACGCAAGGGTGGCCCAGCGAGACAGTACCAATCCGGAGCACAACAGAAGGAAGAAGCCGCCCAGCTGCGGGCTTCGCGGCAGAAGAAGGGTGACGCGACGATAGCCGATGGAGACGGCGCATACGTCGGGCCGTGGGCCAAGTACAAGAAGGACGAGTACGAGGAGGTCGGCGAGGACGAAGAGATAGGCAGCGATGAAGAGGTAGAATATGTCTACGAAGATGAGGAGGATGAAGTCGTCGCGAGCGGTACCGTCGTCTCAGCACCCACCAACGCTATCGAACGGAGGAAAGAGGTCGAGGAGATGGGCGAGGAGACCACGACATTCCACGGCTCATCGCAGTACGACTACCAAGGGCGCACCTACATGCACGTGCCACAAGACCTCGACGTCGACCTACGCAAGGAAGTCGGCAGCATCACAAACTACATCCCCAAGAAGCTTATACACACCTGGAAGAACCATGGCGACAAGGCGGTCACTGGTCTACGGTTCTTCCCCAACTCTGGGCATCTACTATTGTCTGCGGGTGCAGATACGACCGTCAAGATATGGGATGTCTATCATCAGAGAGAGCTTTTGCGAAGCTATTCGGGTCATTCGAAGGCTGTGTCCGACATCTGCTTCAACACCGCTGGCACCCAGTTCCTTTCAGCTTCGTATGACCGCCAGATGAAACTGTGGGATACCGAGACAGGTGCCTGCATCAACAAGTTCACAACCGGCAAGACGCCGCACGTCATCAAGTTCAACCCCTCGGTCGAGCATGCGCACGAGTTCCTCGCTGGTATGTCGGACAAGAAGATCGTTCAGTTCGACACACGGACGCGCGAGCTCGTCCAGGAATACGACCACCATCTCAACGCCATCAACACCATCACTTTCGTCGACGACAATCGGCGGTTCATGACCACATCCGACGATAAGTCGCTGCGTGCGTGGGACTACGGCATCCCGGTGCCCATCAAGTACATCGCAGAGCCGTATATGTACCCGATGACGCGAGCGTCGCTGCACCCGTCGGGCAAGTACGTCGCGTACCAGTCATCGGACAACCAGATCGTGGTGTACGGCGCGACGGACAAGTTCCGGCAGAACCGCAAGAAGAGCTACCGCGGCCACAACAACGCGGGCCTGGGTATCGACCTGACCTGCAGCCCCGACGGCCAGTTCCTCGCCAGCGGCGACTCGGCCGGCTTTGTCTGCTTCTGGGACTGGAAGACTTGCAAGATGTACCACAAGCTCCAGGCCGGCGATCAGGCCATCACCTGCGTCCAGTGGCACCCCCAGGAGACCAGCAAGGTGGTTGCTGCGGGCCTGGATGGCATCATTCGGTACTGGGATTAGAAGAGAAAAGAAAGAATGGGGCTACACTATTGCATCGTACGGCGTTTGGGGGAACCAACTACACTTCCGAGCGCGTCTTCGATACCAAATATAGGGATAATTCAGGTACATCTCTTCAAGCCATTGGTATAAACTTCAACCACGCTGAACACGGCATCGCTTCGTAAACGCACAAAGACTCCCGCATACCTCCCTGACTACACCAAGTCATCCCCCAGCCTCGCCCGCGGTGGTATCGTCGTCAGCCAGCTCAAATCCTGCTGCCGCCGCTGTCCTGCTCCTCCTATCGTATCCGCTTCATCATCTCCTTCTCCGCCACCACCACGACTTCCCCCTGCTGTATTATGTTCCTCCTCCTCCTCCTCCTCCTCCTCCTCCTCTTCCCCCTCAGCCTCCCCCTCTCGAGCACTCCCCATCCTCGTCATCCCATGCTGCTCGCCGCCGCCGCCACCACCGACCAGCGGCGCCCTTGACGACGGCGACGGCGCCAGCTCCCACACCTCCTGCGCGATCTCGGTCGCCACCAGGATGATGCCGGCCCCGCCACCGCCGCTGCTGCTGGTGGGCCGTGGCGTCGTCGAGGCCGCGATCCGCGTCCGCACCACCTCCTCCATCATCCGGCGCCGCTGGTGGTGGTGTAGGCTGCGCGGGCGCGTAACTGTGGTGCCGCGGTCCGGAAGCGCCGCCACCCGGCTGTCGGCTGCCCCCTCGTGCTTGTTGGGGATTTGCGGTCGCGGCGTCGAGAGAGAGACGGAGACTGGGACTGAGACTACTAGTGAATCGTGGTGCTGGCGCTGACGCTGCCGCCACCACGGCCGCTCCGGCCATTGATATTGCTGGCCTTCGGCTGCGGAGTCGTCTTCGGCCCCGGACCTCGATCCGTGGCCGCGGTGTTCGTCGTCGTGGTGGTGGTGGTGACGGCACCAGCCGGGTCCGATCATCCTCCTCCCCCTCCGCCTCCTCCGCCTGACCAGGTTCCGCGCCCGCCTGAAGCTCGGGCGCAGCAGGATGTAGATGGTGGGCAGGTCGGCGACCAGGGCGGCGACGCCGACCTCGACGCTGCCCCAGACGATGCGCTCGAGGCGCACGTTCCCGCTGCCGCGCGGCGCCAGCCCCTGCGCCAGCCGCACGATGTTCACCGCGATCAGGAAGAAGCCCAGCCCAAAGATGACGGACAGGCGCGCGCGCTTGCCCGGCGGGATCCGCGCCTTCAGGATCGTCGGGAAGGGCACGATTAGGAGGAGCGTGTCGGTTACGATGTTGCCGATCTCTGATGGGATGTTTAGCCGCAGTGGTGGGGAAGGAAGGGGAGGAAAGGGGGAGCAGGGCCGGGAGACGCAGAGCACGCTGGGTCACTGACCGTACGCCGATAGGTAGAACGCGTCGTGGGAACTGCGAGATTTCACACACGCCGTGTCAGTACTGCGGCGCTCTTTCCCTGCGCGCCGGTTGTGATATTCCATACCATCGCAGGCAGGGGGGGTTCGCGTATTTTCTCACCAGTTTGTCGGGTCCGGAAGTACAGCCCAATACTCGCTCAGCGGGCGGCACTCGAGGAAGACGGATAGCAGGGCGACGGCGAACGTCACCCCCAGGATCCCGTATAGGCCGGACAGCATCAGCCGCTCGTAGCGCAGCTTGCGGAACAGCCCCCGCAGCAGGTCCATGATCGCCATCTTCAGGCACCACAATCTGGGCTGTGTGTCAGCTTTTCCGTGACGGGCACGGGGATGTGATGAACATGAGGTGAACGCACATGCAAACGAAGGTCACGCGGAGCGCGATCGTCAGCTTCCCCGTGAAGACCATCTGGCCTTTCTGCTCCTCGCTTAGCTTCGACGGGTCGGTGATCCCCGCCAGGACAGCACCTAGATGTTCGGACGCCGCTGTCAGCCGTTTTTTACTCCTCTTCTTTCTCATCTCGTTTTCACTTCACCTACCAACTGGCGACCCGAGGGTATTGGTGAAGTATCGAACGCCCATACACGCCGAGTTGAATACCAACGCGAGGAATACCCATCCGTCTCCCTTCGTGAACGGTAGTCGGCGCCATTTCCGCAGAGCGAACCGCAGCAGGAACAGCGCGGCTGCGAGTGAGTGTCCTGTCCATACCGGCGCCGCCTGAGTTGGGATCTTGACGGTCATAACGAGGCAGGTCCGGGAACGGTGGCTGTCATTGCCCTAAAAGGTAAACAGCCACTCTTGACGATACAGATAGTCGTCCGAATTGCAAATCTCTCGCGTGCTCACCGGCCACAGACTTGACGAACGAAAGTCGGTGGCCAAAGTGAGGACACCATTACCAAATATCAATGCTGTTACTTTGAGAGTGCCATGCTATGGTTTGCCCTCATCGGGAGGGGGAGCACCAGATAAGAAATTCCCATTTCCCAACTGGTCACCACTGCTCAGTGGCAGTCGAGAGCAGCCAGCCCGACTACTTCGGATTAGAAACCCCGTTGCGAACGTTTCGAACCTTAGCGGTGGTAGATCATGGCCCGTCATAAGGCTCGGCGAAGGTTTCGAGCTGTCTAGTCTGAAGTCACCCGGAAGTCAGGAGTTCAGGGGGGAATGCTAGCCCTCACTCATCCCAAACCTTATTCTCCGACGAGTACCGGGAACAACTAGATCTGGTCATCTCATTAGCAGCCCGCAGAGAATGCACCTAGGGCCGAAACTCTGATAGACTGAGCGGAATTGGACCTCCTGGGCTGTTCTCCCTCGTCCCCGCCTCCATACCGTCATGCTCGTATCAAGCAACCCAAGATAGACTACCATACCGGTCCCTAGAGGTCTACCACCTTAACGGGATTAGCGAAATGGACTAAATGCCCAGGAAACGGTTCGAAGTATGTGCCCGGCGATGCCGCCGGACAGATGGCTTGTCCCCTGGGACTTCCATTCGACCTATTATTGGCAGACATCAAGCACGAGGGCGGCAACTGTCGCTTTATGCTCGAACTTATTAAGTTACTTGGCTCGGTTCAAGGCGGTAACCATGTACAGTAGGGACACAGCCTACAGCATTGAGAACGGCCCTATCGCCAAGGCCCAAGCGGAACATTACCTCCCACGCTTCCTAGACTCCGGCTTTGCCATAGATTGGCTGATCTGATTGTGTTATTCAAGCGGTTACTTTTGTTATCAACCATGCGCATTCCGTGACCTTGACTTGAAATTGGCATCCGACCCGGGAGCACCCGCATTCTATTCTGGGGATTTGGTATACTCTACACCCCAGTGTCTGCATCAACGTGTCTTGGTCTGTCGGGTCATGTCTACAGGTTGAGCACGCACCACAGGGGAATCGAGTCGAGGATGCCCCCGCCGCTGTGTCTCCCGTCATTCCCTTTCATCCAGACGAGATGGGTCGACCAATACCATGCTGTTACTCATCAATGAGACGCTCAGTCGTATGCCGATGTACAAGGTAGGTAACCTGTGATACACAAAGAAAAATAGAAAGTTGAAGTTTGATCGCACCACAGCTACGGTACTTTCTCACTTCATCGGGACTATCACACCGCAGTGCCTAAAGTACCTCGTCATCGATGGAACTTCTGTTATCTGATCTTCACCATACGACATTTCCGGGGTTCTGGAGCCCTCGATCGCCCTGGTGCCACGACCTGAAATAGGTAGATCGTTCTCGATACCGGTCATCCCCTCCTCGGGTTACATATCTGGTCTCACGCTGCGTAATAAAAAAGAAGTCGGCCCCGAACAGCATACTGCCCGGCCACATAAACACCCGGAATACCTTCATACATGAGGCACAGTGGCTCATGGCGCGGTCTCACAAAGCAGGATGACCGATCACCTGCGCCGGCCTCTGCAGGGTGACTCAGGGGGTCGTTGCAACGGCGCCGGACCTCATCGGTCGTCGCACAACGGCGAGGTGGAGGGAGTACTAAAGGAAGATCGTCCCTCTTTTCCCTTCACTTGGTCTTCTGTTCCAGAGCATATCCACCTTCTTCTTTAGGAGCTACTCCCCCATTTCCTGTCGATCTCTCTATTCACAAATACCAACCAACTCACGAAACCTACCAACTGCCAACTTACCTGCCACCAAAATGTCCCAACCGCTGATCCCGGGCTGGATCATCCGCCCGGCCACTGCCATCGTGCCCCTGGCACCACCACCTCCTCCCCCTCCTCCGCCTCCGCCTCCTCCTCCAGCTATCGTCTTCGCGCCGCCGCCGGCAACAGTCGTCTTTGGGCCAGCGATCCCGATGGTGCCAATGGTGCCAGTGGTTCGCCCGCCCGATGCCATCGTGTTCCGACGAGTTCTGTGAAGACGAGGGGAGATGCCGGGATGTGCTCCGCTTTGGGACGAGCTTGCTGGGGCGAGAAGGAGCGTGGTGATGGCAGCCTTGGGGGCGAGGGGATCACCATTTTTGGCCGGCTACGGACGCGGTTATCGGTGTATAATAGCCGAGAAGCAGGCAAGAAAGGAGCTGTTGGTGAAGCTGAAACTCGTTGTGAGATAGATGCTGAAGGGCCAAGGCCATAATATAATGATTGGAGCGATACCACTGACTCTGCTGCTTGCCCTGATTGTAGCAGACAGGAGAAAGAGACTATGTCAGCCGCGAGGAGACCAGCAGAATACCTGATCATGATGGAACTGAGCGTACAGAAGTCTACAACCAGTATGCGGCTCACCTTACATATGGCGGTTAGGATAATTCCCACTCCATTTTGGCAAGTACTTCATCGTAAACCGTAGATCTTTTTGACAACAAGTGTAAACAGTCAAAAAGGAACAAGAGCGTTTTGGCATTTATATCAAGATGATGAGATTCACCCAACGCCGTCACTGCTCTTTAACAGCCAAAGATGGCTTGCCCACCTTCTTCGCTTCTTCATTCAGAGCGTCGATCTCGGCCTGCACGAACGGGATGCCAGTCTTCAACCGTTCCTCTTGCCTTATCTGCTCCATCTCTCCTGGGAAGTAGATTCGATCTACCCCAGCTGCTTTATCCGAGCCCACGACCTGCTGGTGCAGGTAATCCATGCGAGCGCGAAAGTCCTCGAGGCTCATGAACAGGTCTGGCTTGATGGCCATTAGGAAATGCCCAACATCGGACGGCTTGCTGGGACTGAGAACACGACACGTCAGTTTAGCATGAGTCGCACTTTGTCTCGTGCCTGGAGATTTCCAGGGGGTGACCCACTGGGTCACCTAGAGCGCCAACGGGTTGTTTATAGCGCACCAGATTCGGATTACTTACTCATAGGGTCCGGTAACACCTCCGGCAAACGCTGAGCCTGAAAGGACGCCAGAGAAGACATCCATCATGATAGCCAGGGCCGACCCTTTCGGCCCTCCCATGGGCTGCATCACACCGCCCAACGCAGCATCGGGGTCGTCAGTAGGCCTACCATCGGCATCAAGGGCCCAGTCCGTAGGAATCTTCTCCCCTCTCCTCTTCGCCTTGTATATCTTGCCGCGAGCCGCAACCGAAGGTGCCATATCCAGGATGAAGGGCTTCTCCTTGCCTCCCGGGGCACCGCAGGCGATTGGCGATACGCCCATCAACTTGCTCTTGCCCCCAAAGACCGGCAGGGCGGGACTCGAGTTGGTGAAGACCAGACTCATCATGCCGGCGTCGATGGCCTGCTGCACGATCCAGGCCGACATGCCGAAGTGGTTCGAGTGCTTGATGCTGACCATGCCGATGCCGAACTCGCGCGCCATGTCGATGGCGGCCGCCATGCCGGTTTCCGCGGCGAGGAAGCCGAAGCCGTTGTGGCCGTCGACCTGCGCCACAACCGGCGTCTTCTTGATGAGTTCCGGGTTGGCTTTGGCGTCCAGGACTCCCTGGCGGATGCGGGTCATGTAGGAGGGAATGCGGTTGATGCCGTGCGTATCGACTCCGCGCAGGTCGGCGGCTACCAAGCACCGTGCCACAATAGCGGCGTTTGCTGTCGGTACGCCGTTCCCGACTAAGACGTTCCCCACGAACTTCTGAGCTTCCGAGGCCTCGACATAGACCTTGGGCTCTGATGGCTCTGCCATTGCAATTAAGGGGTCGGGGCCGAGAAAGAGCCAGAGTTTCGCGAGGTGTGCAAGCAGCTTTGCGGTTGAACTGCAGCGTAACTTAGAATGAGTCACTTACAAGTAATTGTGCTCCCGAGACGGGTTGTAGTCGGTTTTGAGGCACTCCTGGGTTCGGGGTCCCGCCGGCTTCGGCTTGCCCCAGTCTCACTGCAGGTGATCAGTGACTGCACTGCTTACTCGAGGCCCCCCGCCTTTTTCGTCGTTGTAATAAAGCTTCCTCCGAATGCCTGTAGGTCTTCTGAATTAGAGGCAATCACGGCTTTGAGAAATATTCCATGTCGCCTAGGTACTCGTACTGATTCACGTTATTTCCTCACACGCCTGCCCTGACTGGGTCGTGTATGTGAAACTTTTGGATGGGTTGATGCGACAACGGATACAGTGGTGCGGCATATCGTATAATCGGGGCTTATGACCTAAAAGCGGCCTCGTTTCATTGATACGTCATGCGCCTAACCTTACCCCATCTTGCGGCGTGCCAGAGCTCTGGGTTCTTGAGCTTCAGCTTGAAGCATCAACAACGCGACATTCCAAGCTTCCACCACCCTGGGCAGGCCATACCTACCTATGATCTGACCCATTATCAACTCGTCTCCATTCAAGTCGATAACCTCTCTCCAACTTTACATCGTCGGATATTGGAATTCCCGTTACCACTTTCAACATGGCCTCCCAAGGCTATGTGCAAGTCTCCCTCATCTGGGTGGCTTACGCTGTCGCCGTCGGCCTCGCCCTCATCGCTGCGGCCATCACCACCTTCACCTGGCAGGCCCCGCGCGAGCGATCCGTCGTCGTCAGCATCATCGGAATCATCAGTCTGACCGCCCTCCTCGCTACCGTCTTCCTTCTCCCCGTCGACATCGCCCTCGTCTCTGCGACCTCCTCTCGAGCCCTCGGCGCAAAGAAGGACTGGGCGACCTCGACCCGAGTCGGAAACATCCTCTTCACTCTCAAGGTCGTCTACTACTCGCTGTACAGCTTCGATGCGCTGTTGTGCCTTCTCGTCATTCCCTTCACATACTTCTGGTACGAGGAGTACGACGAGGTCGAAGAGCAGGAAGGAACACAGACCACGGGCAGCAGACTCTGGGGCGCCTTCAAATACACCATTGCCTTCCTCTTCCTCGTCGTCATCATCTTCCTCATCGGCTTCTTCGTTCCTGCTGCCGGTAACCGCGATGGCAAGCATCTGGACCTGGACTTCTTCAAGGACCTTCTTAATGAGAACCATGGGGAGAAGGCATTGACGTTCGGATTGGGGCTTCTGATTACGTTGGGAACATTGCTATACGTACTCTACACCGGCGCCGGAATGGCTCTTTTCCCGATCTCGTTTATCAAGTCCTCCCCTTCAATCTCGGCACCTCAGCTATCGGAGACTACGGCTTCGCACCTGGAACAGAACAGAGAGCGCCAGAGACAGTTGGAGATGCGCAATGCGGGCCGCGCCGACGGAATGCCAGCCAAAGACAGGCGCGAACTGGAAGCGCTCGCCCGCGAAGAACGAACTCTGGTGCGCCGAGAACGTCTCGCTGCCGAAGCGCAAGGCGAGGGAAAGAGTACGATCGTAAAGGCCTGGACCAAGTTCTGCGCCGTCTTCCGCCCGCTCAAGCTCATCGGAGGCATTATTCTGATCCTGCTCGCGATCCTGGTCTGGGTGTCCATGCTCATCACCGGCATCGACAAGGCGGCCAACTCGGTCTGCAAGGAGCACTGCGGTTACATCCTAGCACACATCAACGTCTTCCAACCGATCAACTGGATCTTCGTGCAGACAGCGAAGGCCTTCCCGGTCGACTACGTGCTGATGGCCCTGATGGTACTTCTCTTCTTCGCCAGCTCGCTCTCCGGCCTGGCGTCAATCGGCATTCGCTTCCTGTGGCTGCGCATCTTCACCATCCGCAAGGGTCGCACGGCGCCCCAGGCGCTGCTCATGGCCACGGTAATGTTGGCGCTGATAATGCTAGCGATCAATTACGCCGTCGCCATGCTCGTGGCGCCCCAGTATGCGAGCTACGGCACGCAGACATTCTGCGACCTGCCAGTCCGCCACCCGGGCGACCAGGCCGACTGCCGCGACCACCGTGACGCCGTCAAGCCCTGCTCCGAATGGGTGGGCGGACACACCGGCGGCATCGCCCAGAACGTCTGCACACCCACCGTCATGTCCACCTTCCTCAACCGTGTGACCCTCAACTGGCCCGTCTTCGGCGCCATCGACTTCTGGGCCCAATTCGCCTTCCTCGGCGTCTTCCTCATCGTCTTCCTCACCGCCATGTTCCGCACTCCTCGTCTCGATGTCGCACAGATCGATGACGATGCCGAGGCGGACGAGGAGGAGGGATTGCTGGCCAGCACCGGCAGACGGTTTGGTGCGACGTGGCAGGACATCACCGGCAGGACTAGACACTCGGGTGGTGATGATGATTAGGTTTTCTTTTGTTTGTTGGTCGTGAGTTGGCGTGCTAGTATGATATACCCTTTGGACGTGTGACACGCAAACCCGACATGCGTTACCTGGCCCCGTTGACCTGAACGGCCATGGATGTATAACAGGCGGGCCTGGAAGTAATGCGTTTGTATCGACTGCCGGCTCGAGAAAGGAGCACACCTATATAGGCGCAGGGAAGGAAGGCGTTTTTCGGCTTTGGCTTTGCGTTCCGCGATAGGCTTTTGGTAGTTTGGCTGTGCCGGGAAAACACGATGCGCTTTCTTTGCAACGATATGGTTTCAGACGATATATCGTCGCTTGTGATTCGTAAAACATGCCCTCTGACTGTATCCGGAAGTAGTATCGTGATAGGGCTACAGCGAGGACTCGAACAAGTATCTTGGCTGGGTTCATTTCAGGGACGACATTTGATGTACGGTGGCCATCATGATATATCACCCTGTCAACCTACTTAAGTAAACTGCAACAAACCCCCTCCAACTCCAGCTCTGGGTATCGCAACATTTCCGCCCCCCCCCCCCCCCCCCCCCTTCGCCTTTCGTCCCTCGGTATGCCACCCCACCGCTTCTCACCGCCCCTTCACCAAGTGCTCCCGGCGATGCCCGCGTCTCTCGTAGTAGGCGTCCGGGCCGACGTGCGCCTCCTCCCAGCAGCGGGCGCAGTAGGCGTCGCCGTCGCAGCCGCGGCAGCGGAGGGCGCCGTCCTCGCGGCAGACGGTACACCAGGTGCGCATATCCTCATCGTCGTCGCGCCGCCGCCGCACCGGCCGGTCCCGCGGCGCGAACGAGGGCGCGATCGGCAGGCCCAGCGCGTCGACGGCCGTGTCCGGCACGGAGGGCAGCTCGCGCGGAGGAGCCCGTGGCTTGGCGGTCGCCACCTGCAGCTTGGCCATGCGCGCCGCGATGGCCGCGGCGAAGTCGGCGTCGGACGACGGGGACACGGAGGAGCGGGAGGAGGCGCCGGGCGACGGCGGATCCTGCAGCGCGGACGGGACGCCTGGGAGCGCGGGCGACGGCGTGATGGGTCGTTCCGTCCTTGCAGCGGAATCCGCGGCATCCGCGGGTGGCGGGTTGGCCTTCTCCAGCTCCACGGCGTCCATGGTCCGCGCCAGCACGGCGTCGACTTCGTGGGTCTTGACGCCGCCTTCTTCCGAGTCGTCGTCGTCGTCGTCGTCGTCGTCATCGCTGCTGCCACTATCATCGAGGTCGTTGTCGCTGTTCCCGTCGTCTTCGGTGGCAGCGCCCTGGCCTGGGTCCGCTGTGGTGCTGGACGGCTTGCCCAGTTCGTCCAGCAGCGCCATCACGCGCCGGTGCTCCTCTTCTTCCGCGGCGACCTCGTCGAGCCATTGCTGGTCGGAGCCTAGGTCTGCGAGCAGTTCCTCGAGGGTCTGGTCGTCCGTGTGCAGTAGTGGATCTACATCATCCGCGGCCGCGTCTGTGGCGGTAAGCTCTGGCGCGTTTGCTATGCCGGTTTGTCTACCGGGCTGCGGCTGTGCAGTTCGCAGTCCTGACGAAGGCGCATTTGCCTCATGCTTGCCCCTCTGTTCATCTTCGGTCTGATGCGCCTTGGGCGCAGAAGTTGATGGGGTCTCGGTTGCCGAAGCTTGGCTCCGGAGAATCCTTAGTCTCTCAGTGAGACCATCCTCCTTGGAGGGTGGCTTAGCATGCTCTATTGTGGAGGCGGGGGTAAATCTGAGGACACCTTAGTAACACTGGAGGGGGAGTGGAAAAGCTACTTGAAAGAGGGTGGAAGCAATTTTGAAGTTTGCATACTGAGAAGGCGAGTCAAGGCTGACAGAAGTGGGCTTGAGGGCGTTGAGACGATCTAGCAAAGACTTGTCTGCCATGATGAGCCCTGCAGTGGCAAGAAGTCAAGGGGAGAGGTGGCTTGACAAGGCTGAATGCACAGCTGTACCGCAAGGCTCATGCAGTTCTTCGGTACAATGAGCCGGTACTTGTTGGCGTGTCAGGTAAGCTCGTGATTTGGAAAAACACCTTGCCCCCGGATGATCTGATAGGTGGGCTGGTGGTACAGTTAGACAATCAGACAATCAGACAATCACTGTTCTCAGGTACCGGCTACTCGGAACCAGCAGGCTTTCAAGCAAATCCAGGAAGTACGGCTAAGCGGTGGTAAGACGGAGCTTGGCGTATCTGGCTTTTTGGATGAGTGTGCTTAGGAGATGAGGCAGAATGTCGTCGTTGGTACCACCTGCACCAAGTGACGATGGTTAGGAGAGAGCGTGGAGGTGGAGATATCAAGTGCAGTTGCGATTCCGGTGGACGGGAATGATATCACCGAACCCCACGAATCTCACTGCAAAGGGTCCACTAAGGTAGGACCCTGGAGTGAGTGCCTGTCAACCCGTGGGCAGCGAGCCTGCCTAATCGGGCTTAGCTTAGCAGCACAGCCATCGAAGCTGGCAACTGGGTTGACCCGTGTGCCCGTCATGGTTGGACAGTGGACTGGAAGTTTTGAGAATTCCGAGACAAGGTCAAAACCCGACGCTGGTTTGACTGAAAAACAGTCGTTCCATTCCATCACATGTAAAGGGCAGGTAGTCATCGAGTACCTGCATCTTCACAGCCTCAAAGGGTATTCAAATCCAGTCAAGCTTTGACTAGGTACCTTAAGGTAGAGTTGCACAGCCTGATGGGAAAAAGCCCAACAGGCTGCATTAACCACATTGCGCCGGTGATCGAACTCAAAATCGACAGGGATCGCCGACAGAGATGCTCGTCCAGGCAGCACGATAGGTACTGCATAGCGCCATGTGTTCTCTCCACGACACTCGGATCGCAGTCGAAATGGAAGACTCCGATGATGACTCTCACGCTTGTATCCCTGTAGGTCTCAAATAACGAAGAGCAAGGCGCTTGCCTCTCTTCAATACCAGTTATTATTTCATCAGTACCCCCTCGGTACCTACCTAGGTAGGTACCTCATGGACGGCTGGGACGCTGGGGGCGCTTGGCAAACCTCCTTGGCAAGCCCTCTCGTCTTCTAGCACGAGGCGGTACAGCAGTTCCTAGGCCAACTGCGGTGTAGGGGCAGACCGATCGCCTCCGTCTCTATCCATCTTCGGTCCATGATTCAATGGATCTGGAATCCTAATCCCACCTCGCCTACCTCGCCTACCCATGCCTGCTTGCCTGCCATGCTGAGGGAACCCGATCCAACTTGCAACACCATTCCTGCCAACCTGCGCCCGTGCTTCTACGAAAGGGTATAATACCACCCCCCATACCCATCAACCCGTCTCGTCCTTTCAGCCTTCTTCCTTTCCCTGTTTAGCCATAAATACATTCATTCAGCTCACCAGGTGCCTTTGTTCACCTCGTCCATTTCCCTATCGCACTGCAATCCTGTTGGCCTGCCGTGTGCACCTAATCTACAACCGACCTCGACCATCAGCATTAACGTCGACGACCATGAAGCCCACCAACGCGCTTCTAAGCCTGGTCGCCCTGGCTCAGGCTACCAATGCCGTCGCTGTCCCCGACCCCGTCAACGATGTCGCATTAGACACCCGAGCACAGCAGTTTGATGAACGCGACGCGAGCGAGGAGTTATGGAAGCGAAAGGGCGGTGGCGGCCACGGCGGCGGCGGCGGAAGAGGTGGTTCGTCTTCGTCGGGCGGTTCCTCGTCCTCCTCCGGCGGCTCGTCGGGCTCGTCGGGCTCATCGGGGTCTTCTTCGTCGTCGGGTGGAAAGGGCGGCAGCAGTAGTTCCTCCGGGTCTTCTTCTGGGTAAGTTTCGCTGGGCCTGGCTTCGCGGTGAACGATTCCGTGGCCTCGGTTCGCCACCGCGCGCTGCGAACCTACCCCGATCGAGAGGAATGCGCTAACCTGATTCTGCAGCCTGGGCTCCTCGTCCTCCAACACAGGCGGCCGCACGACCACCGGCAGCGGCCCTCGTCCCTTCGTTGGCGGCGGCGCATTTTACGGCGGCGGCGCGACCCAGCCGTACAGATCGGGCAGCAAGAGCCCCGGCGGCATCGCGCCCTTCCTGCTCGGCGGCGCCGCGCTGGGCGTCCTGGTGTTCGCTGGCCACTCGTTTGCCTCGGGCGCCTACCTATACCCGTACTCGCAGCCCTTCACGTACCACAACGCGACGACGGACAAGAACGAGACGAAGCCCGTCAACTGCGTGTGCGACCAGTTCCTGGAATGCGGCTGCGAGGAGAACACCAACAGCACCTACATCGGAGATCTGATCGGGGATGGCAGCTACAACAGCTTGAACCACTCCCTGGTTACCGTCGCCGACAACACCACCACTGGAAACTCGACCATCTACATCCTCGGCACCCTGCCCAACGGCACGACCGCTAGCGGCGGCTCCGAGGACCCTACCGGCGCCGGTGCTGATATGCAGACGCTCCTCCGTGCTGCGGCTTGGTGGCCGGCTATTACGACCGTGGTTGCGCTTGTCTACCTCGCCTAGACGGAAACACGAAATTCGCAGTCGATGACGACGCCATCCCGTAGGAAGGCTATTTCCCGTATTGGTCTCGTATCAAACCTCGCACGCCTTGCTGTACATAACGATAACACGCGTATGGGGTATGAGTTGGTTCTGTTCTCTCGGGTTACAGATCTACCATGGCGTTTTCTGGTTTAACGGTTCGCGGCTGTCTACGATTACGGTCCCGGGACAGCGGTTCTGGAGACAGAAAAGAGATGCACACATGAAAGCAAGACCGGGTGGGTATACCACTGTTACGGTTTCACGTTCAGAACCATGGGTTATGTCGTTCAAGAGACAGTAGGATTGGGAGACGACAGGATGACTGATGATTGGGAAATAATACACTTCTTTGCTTCTATCATCTCGCGTGACGTATATGGGCATAATGCTGCCGCATGAAGTGAAC
Source organism: Xylariomycetidae sp. FL0641 (assembly GCA_022376655.1). Taxonomy (NCBI): domain Eukaryota; kingdom Fungi; phylum Ascomycota; class Sordariomycetes; species Xylariomycetidae sp. FL0641. The sequence continues at coordinate 15,205 of JAJJKE010000154.1, read as the reverse complement.
CAAACGAGTGCTGTTCGAAACAGAATCAAACTGCAGATAGCCTCTATATTTTGAGCACTGGGTATTCACTTTGGGTGCTCGTTCAACCACTCTTCGGCTTGAAGAGAGCTGGAGAGCAGCCTTCCGCAAGACCAAACCACCAGAATCTCATAAGTCAAAGGCATTTGATTGCGCTTGCTATATTATCACAACTCGCGTATATCGCAGCGCGTACTCTGTTTATGGTCGGGTTGGCCAGGGTACTTTTACCGATATCCCACGTTCCTCAGCCGCCAGCCGACTCTTCAGAACCACATTCCTCAAGCTCATCCTCGCCCTCTCCCCTCAACTTTCTTACCCCGTCTTTCTTAACCGCCTGCTCACTCTCCTCCTCGCCCTCTTCCCTCATCTCTCCTATTCCGTCTTCCTTAGCCGCTTCCTCTCCTCTTTCCTTCCTCCTCTGCACGCACCAATCCCCGAGTTCCTTCCAGATCCTCGCCTTCTCCTCGGGCCTCACACTCGCCGCGAGGCCGCTCGTACTCGTGGCCACGAAGACCCTGGCGCCCTCCCACCCGTCGCCGGCGCCCATGCGCTCGGCCTGCCAGCCGTAGGCGAACTCGCCCCGGGCCAGCCGGCGGCCGCGCCACACGCGCACCAGGCTCTCCCAGATGCCCTTGCCGACGACGGCGACGGCCTCGGGGCGGAAGCGGGCGCACTTGGCCTCGAGGGCGCCGACGCCGGCGTCGAGCTCGGCGGCGCGGAGCTCGGCGGCGTGGCGGCTGGGCCGCGCCACGATGTTGGTGTGGCCGAGGGCGAAGCGCGCCGGCAGCGTGCGGTCCTCGGCCGCCGCGCAGCGAACCGGGGTGAGGCCGGACCGGTGCAGCAGCCGCCAGAAGTGGTTGCTCGGGTGCGCGTAGGCGTGCCCGACCCGCGCCGTCTGCAGGCCCGGGTTCAGCCCGATGAACAGGATCAGCAGGTTCGGCGCCAGCGCGTCCGGGAGCAGCGGCAGGTGCGCGTAGGTGCTGGGCGGGGCGTAGGTGGATGAGGGGCGGGGGCGTTTCTTGCGCGGGGAGGGAGACGGGGTGGGGATGCTTTTGGCGGCGGCGGCATCGAAGCCGGTACTGGCGGCGGTTGATGTGGTGGTGCTCTCGGTGGCGCCAGCTTTCCGTTTGTGAGGTAGGGCGGTGCTGGACTTGGATGTTGGTGAAGGTCCTGCTGCAGGTGACGAAGAAGCCGAGGGAGTGGATGTCGCGGTCAAAGTAGCCGCTGAAAGCCGCGAGCTGCGCCGTGGACCTGAAGACATGGCACTTGTGTCCGGGGCCGAGAACATGAAGTTCTTCAGCTGCAGGCGTCCCTCGAAACTTGGTTCTTTGGGAAGATCTGTTGCTTCGGATGCAACGACTTCTTTGCGACTGGCTCTCGTCATGGTGACATGCGATTCGGAATTCTGCGGCTGCGTTGATCAAGGGTGCTGAAAACGAACGTAGCTGCTTGATAGGAATGCAGCAAGGGTACGCCGAGGGGAGTCGCAACGGTGAAGTGTTCGGCCTGATGTATGCAGGACGTTTTCCAGATGGGATACCATTGGTTCGCCACCGTTGCACGTTCCTGGGACTAGGCCAGGCCCGTTTGGAGATCACGAAAATTCCAGCTTTGCCACCGGGCAACAGTTAACCTCCCAGAGTCGGCTCGAGATGGTCTACAAGGCGAAGCGATGCGATGCCGACGTTGAGCTCACAGTATAATTAAGGTACAGATGGATGTTCTCAGACTGGCCTTCGGGCGTTGACAGCAGTCAGTTCTCGTATAATATTGGAGTGACAGGGATCACGGTCACGGGAATCGACAGGGCGTCAGCCTGGATCTCGGAAAGTTCGACGGTCATCTGCAGGTCGGATCGGGGGTGGACTCTGCAACTGTGTTCTCCCGATCTTATGTGGACCTGCCCTCGACACTGTGATAGTTGCAAACCTGCCGCCAGCCTGTTGCACAAACCTTCGTTTCATAGGGTGGTAAAGTGGTTTCGGAAGGTGAGGTATTGAAGAAGAAGAGAAAAAGTAAGGTATCTAGCTGACGCTCCCTGAACACGATCAAAGGCACAGCCCATCAGGAAGCTGACCTCAGCACAGCTTGAGCTCCATAGCCGGCCCGTGACGAATCAGAGGAGGCTGCGTCACCGCATGCCTCGCGAATGGCACCTCAGCGCATGGCTTGGTGGTGTAAAGTGAGCGGTGAGAGCTGGAAGATGGCGGCGCACTAACACGGCGGGGCAGCTCTGACACGCTGAGCTGAAGCTCTCGCTGTCCCTTAACCGCCTGTTAGCCTGTGCTTTAGGCCGTTGGACACGACCACCACCCCACCTTCCGTTACCTACCTACACCTTGGCCTGATCTCGAGCTGAGCACCCCTCCAGGCCCCGAGCTCCTCTCCTATTTATGGTCTTTGTTTTCTTAGCCCCTTCCTCTTATACCTTATCCTCGCCCTGCAAGCTTCCTTGGACCTTCCCTCCTCCTACTCTTCCTGTATATAAAGCACCCCTCTCTCACCTCTGTGCTTTCTCAACACCCATTGGCACAGTATTGACATAGTCGCCCTATCCATCACCATCATGGCTCCCTCCGACCAATTCTCCCCCGCCAATGTTGCCGCCCAGAAGGCCCAGTTCGAGAGCGCCGGCCAGGGCCATGTCTTCACCTACTTCGATTCCCTAAGCGAGTCCGAGCAGCAGGCTTTCTTCCAGCAGCTCCAGAAGATCGACCCTACGCGAGTCAATGGCCTGTACAAGCTCGCCACGAACCCTCCTCCTGAGCCCAAAGAGACCGTCGTCGAGCCCCTCCCCGAGTCCGCTACCGCGAGTATCCTCGACTCGAAGCCTGAAGACATCAAGCGATGGTACGACTCCGGTCTTGACCTGATTGCTAAGGGCGAGGTCGGTGTTGTCCTCATGGCCGGTGGTCAGGGTACACGGTTAGGAAGCAAGGCTCCCAAAGGCTGCTTCAACATTGGCCTGCCCTCCAACAAGACCCTGTTCCAGATCCAGGGAGAGCGCATCAAGAAGGTCCAGAAGCTGGCTGCCGAGAAGGCTGGTGACGCCAGCAAGGCCATCGTGCCGTGGTACGTCATGACCAGCGGTCCTACGCGCGGCCCCACCGAGAAGTTCTTCAAGAAGGAGAAGCTGGAGGAGCTGTCAGATGAGGACAACGAGGCCCGCTCCAAGGGCGAGGCCTACTTCGGGCTCGACCCGAAGAACGTCAAGATCTTCGAGCAGGGTGTGCTGCCCTGCTTCGACTTCGACGGCAAGATCATGTTGGCTAGCAAGGGCTCCGTCGCCGTTGCCCCCGACGGCAACGGTGGCCTGTACAAGGCGCTGCAGGATGAGGGCGTGCTGGACGACATGCGCGCGCGGGGTATCAAGCACATCCATACCTACTGCGTCGACAACTGCCTGACCAAGGTCGCGGACCCCGTCTTCATCGGCTTCGCGGCCGAGAAGCAGGTGCAGATCGCAACCAAGGTGGTGCGCAAGAGAGATGCGAACGAGTCGGTGGGACTGATCATGTCGAAGAACGGCCGACCCGACGTGGTCGAGTACTCGGAGATCGACGCGGAGACAGCCTCGGCCAAGGACCCGAAGCAGCCCGACGTGCTCAAGTTCCGCGCCGCCAACATCGTCAACCACTACTACAGCTTCGGCTACCTGGACGGCATGGGCGACGCCGTCAACCAGCTGCCTCCCCACGTGGCCAAGAAGAAGATCCCCTACTTCGACATCCAGAAGGGCGAGGCCGTCCCCAAGGTCACCACGCCCAACGGCATCAAGCTCGAGCAGTTCGTCTTCGACAACTTCAAGTGGCTCGAGCTCAACCAGTTCGCCTGCTTCGAGGTCCGTCGTGAGGACGAGTTCTCTCCCCTTAAGAACGCCGACGCGCCTAACGCTGAGGACTGCCCGTCTACCTCCCGCCGCGACCTTAAGAGCCAGGGCCGTCGCTGGGTTGAGGCCGCGGGCGCCAAGGTCAAGAATGGCGACGACGAGGGACTTGAGGTCTCGCCTCTCACAAGCTACGTAAGTTCATTCCATATTTCTCGTGTTCCGCTATTCTGTTTGGGACCTTCAACTGATCAGCAATATAGGGCGGTGAGGGCCTGGGCGGTTTCAAGGGCAAGGAAATCACCGAGGCTAGCATCTGAAAGGGGGCGTCACTTTGGAAAATCAAAAAGGGGTCTTGATTGGAAAATACAAAAGCGGGACATAGGTAATGTCCTCAGAGATGAAATCAAATAAACCAAAATTCATGAGATGAAGGCCACCCAATTCAGTCCATTGTCGTATTCGTTTGTTTCTATGTCTACGGAATACCAGCCTCTTACTCGCCATTATGCAGCGTAGGCAATTCGGTCATACAGCGAAGGATATCTGCTACGTACCCAATCGTGAGGCAGTTATCGTATTGCCATGCTCGCTCGACCTACTCATATGCGAGGTATCGAAGCGCTGCTCTGAAAAACGCCTCGGTGTGCTGAAGGGGTTGTCTCTCATCACAACATCGAAGGTGAGAAAGGCAGCTCCAGGCCCTCCAACAGCCACATTCAGCGTGCACCTACAGATCCTGTGACTTCCCTAGAAAGGCCGCATAAGGTCGATTTTCCCTCATACATGGCCCGGATTGAACTATTGGGCCGTGTCGAATTTATCATTGGGGTTTTTATCCCCGGTGTGTGCCGCTTCATACAGAATATAAGTTCAAGCACGCTTCGTTAGGTATTTACTGCTTCGTTCACATCAACGCCTACTTCCCCATACTCGGTACAGCCATTTTTTGGAAGACGCCCCGTAGGCGTGGTACTCTGAAGCTTTTCCCGATCACCTTATCGCCGCCGAAACCTGGATACTGCACATACCGTCCGCGATGAAAAATCGCAACTCCTTTTGCCTTTTTGGTGGTCCTCTTCGCCAGTCCGGGTAAACTCCTAAGCAACTAACTCCGTTCGCGATGGGGAAATGGCACACAAATCACTGCGCCAGGTGCATCATCATACTGTCGCCGTTCAACATACTGTGGCTCCCGGACGCCTCTGCCTCGTGACCCATCGCATGTCCGGGGCCAGGCGCATGTCCGTCTCCGTGCAGCGGTGCCGGGCCGGGAACGGGCCCCGGCCCCGGCCCCGGCCCCGGATCCTGGCTCTGGTTGGGGTCGGTGTCGACGTCGGCGTCGTCGGCCTCGGCGTCCTCGTCGTCGTCGCCGCCGCCGTGGTCGCCGTCGGCGCCGGGCTCGAGGACGCGGCCGAAGACGATGCGGGCCTCGCGGTGGGAGGCGCCGAACTTGTAGACCTCGGCGAGGACGTTCTTCTCGGCGGACTGGAAGTCGGTGACGGTGACGAAGGCGGGCTTGGGGGCGCGGATCTTGTGGCGCAGCTTGTCGACGGCGCGCATGAGCCAGAGCAGGGTGGGGTCGGTCTTGTCGGGCAGGATGGCGTAGCCGGCGCCCAGGGCGGCGTGGACGGCCATGACGCTGTTCATCTCCAGCACCGGCAGCACGGGGCGGTGGGCCACCTGCGCCGTCTCCATCAGCAGCACGTCGGGCGTGCGCTGCCACAGGTCCTCGCTCCACCGCGGCACCCAGAACATGCCCTCCAGCTGGCCGCCGCGCACCAGCGGGAAGCTGTGCACGTCCTCGCGGTCCTGCAGGCGGTAGAGCAGGGCCTGGACGCCGGTGGCGTTGTCGCGGGCGCGGCGCTTCCAGGCCTGCACGTAGTTGCTGACGTCCTCGAACTTGACGTAGGTGTCCGGGTAGGCGCGCAGCAGGTCCTCGAAGACGGTCTTGACGGGCTTGCGGGCGATGGCGCCCTGCTCGACCAGGCGGCGCTGGTCGTCGGTCATCTTGCGGTGCTGGACGTGCTCGCCGGGGCTGGCCGAGGGCGCGTGGTTGTGGGCCGGGATGCTGACGCGGAAGTAGCAGCCGTCGTCCCGGATGTTGACGGTGGCGGTGAAGGGGCAGTCCGTCTTCTTGGTCGTCGTCCGCTTCGTCCCCACCGTCGCCTTGGAGGTGAAGGTGCCCGACTTGGCGCACCGCACCAGGTACCGCGCCCACTGCCCCGTCCGCTTCGACTTCGTCTTCGCGTGCGCCACGATCGCGTACCCCTCGCGCGCCGCGTGCGACTGGATCGCCCGCTCGCACTCGGCCCACGTCGGCCACACGCCTTCCTCGGGAGGTGCCAGCGGCATGGTGGTAGTATGCGGGTGAACGTGAGCTGATGGTGCGATCGGGACCGGTGAGATGGCCTGCAGGCTACAGGAGCCGAAGCTGACTGCGCGTGGTGACGAAGGTGAAAGGTGAAAGGTGAGGTGAGGCAGGAAGTGTGAGAGCGGGGGCAGCTCCAAGTTGTGGCTGGGGCGAACCCAATTTGGGGCAGCCGCAAGTGGAGCGAGCGACCCGACTCCTCACGGTTACGTGCCACGAAAAGGGTCTTTATCGCCTCGTATCTGGACCTTAGACGAAGTTAGGCGAAGACATCTCGTCCAACATACAAGTACTTATCGCAGTTTCTAATGGGATTCAGCGCCTTGGACTGTTCGTCCCACGTTGCAAGGTCCCTAGCGACTACCAGTACCTACCTGCGCTTCAGCGAGCAGGGCAACCACCCAGGATAGAGTCGCCCAATTCACTGCAGACAACCCACGGCTCCAGGGCAAGAACTACCTAGGTTCCTGGTCATTGTCTATAACTCATGAGTATCTCCTACCTAGATTCATGTGTCTAGCTTGAATATTTGAGAATAGATAAGGATAGAACATGTGGAGGGTTTTCGATCTTCCCTTTGTTTTTTCCCGTTTCGAGCCCATCACCTTAGGAAACTGCACCGCATTGAACGGGGTACTGGCTATCCTGCACAAAACAGGCCATATAAACTTCGTGAATAGCTACCCACTCCCGGAATGGCGACAGAATTCAAAGCTGTGCTTGCCCACCCCGTGTCGCTGCACGAGCCGCTATTGCTTCTTCGAGAGCTGTTACAACTTGTAGCCTTGTGTAGCGCTCTGCTTCGAGAAAATCGGAAATCCTGGCTCTTTTGCGTGGTTCCATCCTTATTAGATTATGGCGCTTCCAACAGATGTCATGGGCGTCGAATATGCCGAAATCGTCTTTCCATACCGGCCTGCCTTCGGGGAAGCTGTCGACTTGAAGCTCCTTGTCTTGCTCCTCATCGCTTGTGTAGAAGGGTATACGTTCTGGCGAGTGGTGCATTGCCGCCAGACCAGGGGCCCTGTAATAATCCCAAAATAGCTCGCCACACTTCGGAATTTTGAACCTGGTAGATTGTCCAGGGACATTGTACGGACACTCGGACTCTGCATTCCATTCTGGCCTTGCAACGAGGTGCTCCAGAGCGCGCCTTGCCCAGTCCATAGCGGTGCGGCCCTCAGCGTCAGCTGCTAACGGGTCCACATTTTCTGAAGTGAGCAAAGCGTGAACAGTGACCAAATGCCCTCGTTCGGCGGCGTAGGACAATGGGGAACGTCCGATCTCATCAGGAGTATCAGGGTCGATGCGAGCATCGTCAAGAAGCTTTCTAACCCCATTTCCGTGGTGATCTGCATCGTTCAGCTCAGCTGCCCAGCTAAGGGGAGTGCGACCCGTTTGATCGGGCTTGTTGGGGTCGATGTCCTTTCTCGCGAGCATGTTCCTCAACAAGCGGCCTTGTCTTTGCGACATTGAAGCCACACGCGAGAACAGCGTTCGACCATCTGGGCCTGGTATATCCGGTCTGACGCGAGGGCAGGCCAAAAAACCTCGGATTATGACGCGTTCAAACATCCACCCGCGAATCCTCGACAGGGGGGTTTGACCAGTTGCATCCGGCTTCATTGGATTAACACGAACGTCATTGAGAAGCACATCAACACTTCTCTGCGACAGAGCCGTGGCTGTCCTGATGTTCACCTCCACAGCATGAGCCAGTGGCGTAATACCATCATGATCAGGCTGGTCTGGCTCGATGCGAGGATCTCCCAAAAGCAACTCGACCATTCGTGGCCTCTTAGCAAGCACGGCCATCGATATCGCATTCCTCCCTGCATAGTCGGTGATGCTTGGGTTTACTGCTGGCTCTTCTAGGAGCTTCCAAACTTGTTTGCATTGCATTTCCATACCGCCATCGTCTCGGCCGTATCCCGGGGAATTGAAGTTAACAGGGCCCTTTTGAAGGGAAAGTATCACCAAGTGAAAAGGGGTTCGACCCTTAAGATCTTGCAGATCCAATGGTACCCCAGTCTCTTTGGCTTCGTTGACGAGTTGATCCAACATGGTAATAGGCTTTTCCTTCCGATCGAGAGTTGCAACGTCGTTTGAGAGAAACCTCGCGGCATCGTGAAGCAAGGTGCTCCCATCAGTCAGACGATAATCAAGCGGAATGGCCGTATGTTGAAGTAGAATCCGGACCGCGTCCATATTACCTGACCGCATTGAGTGCTCCAAGGAGGTTGCGCCGTAGCAATCCTGACGGAGACCATCAACATCCATATGTTCGAGTAAGAAGCCCATCATGCCTGGATATCCCTTGCTGGCGGCTATCATAAAGATATCCTTTCCCTCATCGTCAATATTGCAAGTGCAGGCACCGTATGCGGTGACCAAACGCTCAACCATATCGAAATCGCCCCGTTTGGCAGCGCAAAACAAGGCAGTTGTGCCTTTCCTGTCCCGTGCATTGACATCTATGTAGCGATGCGTGAGACCTGAATCGATAATAAGGGCGCTCCCAGCTGCGGAACCAGACTCTCGTGAGTCTACCTTGCAGTGTCTGCAACCACAACTCCCAGCCATTGGGGTGTGCTGCTTGCCGCGGTTTCCGAGGCACATACTGGATGTTTGGAATACATTGCAGTGTCCGAACAGGATTTCTAGGAGCACTGTATCTCCCAATTCAGCCGCTTTCATTAGGGGTGTCACGCCTCTCGCATCGGGTACATCAACGGCAACGGTTGGGTTGTCCAACAGCAGATGTAGAATAGTGCGCCGCCCATCCTCATCACGGCCCAGGCTACCAGTGTGCTCGAAGCAGGCGTGTAATGCACTCGAGCCTGAACGTTCTTGGGCGTTTGCATCAACGCGAGGGAGCAAAAGTTTGACCACCATCGCGTTGCAACGCAAAATTGCAGCGAAAAGGGCGTACCTAGCTCCCGCTACCGGTTCCTCCCAAGGCCTCTCGAAGCCAAAGTCCGCCTTGGAAATTATTTCACGTAGAATATCGTCTTGGAAACAGTTTGTGACTTCTCTGAACAATTCGACTTTTCCTAGCTCGGAAAGTCCAGCCCCGAAACCCTTCTCCAACAGAAGCTTGACGTTCTCGATGCGACCGTAGGAGACGGCCGACGATAGTGGGTTCGTCCGGTCTTCTTCATCGACGAACGACGATAGTGGGTTCGTCCAGTCTTCTTCATCGACGAACGACGATAGTGGGTTCGTCCGGTCTTGTACACCGACGAATGTCGTACCGGATAAAAGGAGCTGCAGTATGTCATTCTTAGCTTGCTTGGCCGCGATTACAAGCAGTTTGGTGGTTCTCCTCTGAAGGCAGATCCTCGAGTCGCTCAGAAGAATTTCGACGCACTTCTTGTGTTCGTTCCCGACAGCCATCGCCAGGGCTGCACCCCACGATAGGTATGAAGGCTTTTTGATACTTTTGTTCTCCAAGTAAATCTGGACTACAGAGGAGTGTCCATGCTTGCATGCTAGCACCAAAGGTGTCCTGGCTTTCGCATCTAGGGGCTCGATGTCCCTGCTGCTTGCAATTAGACTGCTTGTGGCCGTCGTCAAGCCGTGCACAGCAGCTAAATGAAGACCAGTGCCTTCGCGAAGCGGCACCCCTACCCGTCGCCGGTAGTCTAAAAAGAAAGGGTTCTGTTTTTGCTTTGGGTCAAGCAAAAATGACACAATGTCGGATCTTAGCAAACGCCGTACATCTGGTGTATCGGCCTCCGGACCGAGGTGCTGAGCCCAATATTCCGAGGCATACCAGTAGAATGGCATGTTTCCAGGGTTCTGGCAGGTTCTGATCTCCTTACATATGGCTTCTGTTAGCAGGTATGCGACGCAAGTTCTGCCTATGGTCTCCTCAGCATTTGGCAGCCAGTCGTCCTGTGTTCGGTCCAAATACTCTTGAGTCGTGTAATGTACCAGACGGATCACCTGGCTTTCGGGATCGACTGTCAAGAGGCCCAGGCATGACGCAATGATATCCTCTACTTCTGGCATGTCTTCAACACAGAAGCCATCGCCATCCGGGTCGGTGGCCAAAGCGTATCGCAATTCCTCGAGTTTCAGCGGTCGCTTGGCAGTGGTAATCAATGTCAGAGATAGCACGGCGAGATCGCGGAATCCTACTTCCTGACTAGTAATCCGTTCCATGATCTGTTTATAGGCCTCGTCGTATGTGTTCGAACCCGTGGGTAATCTGGCGAGTGCTTGGTTGAGCTTTTTGGAAGTCACGCAGCTTTGTAATGAGATCAAGTGTAGCTCCGCCAACAGGAACCTACGCATGGGTTAACGACCTGATTCGCCCACGAGAAAAGCAAGGATAGACTCACATGCCATTGACCGCTTGCACGATGGTATCCTTGATTCTATCTTGGATTTCTGGGTTCTTCCTTGCAATAGTCGGGAACTCATGCCTGTGGTTGTTGAGATACAGTCTAACCTCTTCCGGAGTAGCTTTGACTTCAATTTGAATGGCTTTTCCAAGAGCCTCCAATATGTGTGGATAATTTCGCGAAGTGAGGAATAGGTTGGTAGCTGTTTCGTCTTGAAGCGTCAAAAGCGCTCGAATGAAAGCAACTCTGCTGGCTCTGGACAGTTCGTCGAGAGCATCGACTATCACAAATGTGGAAGAGCTTTTTGCCGCCACTGTACGTAGCAGAGGCGCGATCTGGTCGTCAGGAAAGTCTCGTTTCTTCTTGCGAGCGTCTTCGTAGACGTTGATGATATCTTGGGGGATAACAGGCAGGCGTTCAACCAAAGATCTTAATAGGCTAGACATTAGTCGGTGCGGCGTCTGGTCGTTTCGCCGGAAGTTGCAATAGATGTACGCAACGCCAACACTCGGATGGCAAGAAAACTTGTTCTCTAGGTGTTCAACGACCATTGAGGTTGTGATGGTTTTTCCTGCGCCCGGTATGCCTTGGCAGACGAGAGTTGAGCCCCGGGCCGTCAACCAATCATGGAACTCTGAAGACTCCAGAAGCCATTTCCTTGTTCCAGGTTGACGTCGGCGCAGCAAATCATTCTGTTGCAGACTGTAGTTCTCCGGACTGATCCAATCGATGACCTTTTGGCTCTCTTCGTCCGTGTGATAGCGCAAGATTTTGGAGACATCCTTCTGGGTTAGACTTTGACCAAATTGGTGTAGGAAGTCGATATGGCATCGTATACGGTTATGCAGATAAGCGATGTCCGCTGGATCCAGCTTCAAGGTCTCCCAGACACGGCGCAGTTTCGACGTAATTCTCTTTTGATCTGAGGTTGGGCCGTCGAACCGGCTGCAGAAGATCTTCAACTCATCGCGCAGCTTCTGATTGTCGGTCTTGAGATCTGCTAGCCGTGTCTGTTCATATGGCGCAAGGTCATTGGTATCGAGTGTTTCAGCGTCAACAGCAGCGTATGACAGGCGTTGCACCTCTGCCGCGAGATCGTCCACTTGCTGAGGGATATCTTCGAAACGCTTCCGCACGTCGTTGAGTAGCTTGATCACGGCTATGAAGTCTCCCACGCCGAAACCAAAACTCATGATGATTGCGGCTTTGAGCTAGTTCATCAGACTAGAGTGGTTGGCATCGTAAAATCGCTAAGAGGTGGGCGATGATGAGAGGGATATCCGAGGAGAATAGTGTATTGCGAACCTGTGCGGGGTGAGTAGGTATATCTGACAACTGACCGTTACATTAGGATTTCCCCTCAAATGCGCATTAGGCTGCCTTGCTGCCTCAAGGCCTCCGACTGGGAGCCAGCCCAAGGTCGTATGACTGCTTTTCAAGGATACTTCCGGCCATTCAGCTGCCGAGATGAATCTCGCCTCTGCATTTCACTGCCACATGAGACGCAGTCTTCCGGCAGGCACAGAACCCGGGACCGCAGTGATCGCCAATCGGGGCGATGAACGGACTCGTGATTGCCTTTTCCCTCATGGCATAGGTAGTACGTCGATATCCTTCACCAGCATGGGTGAAACCAAATTGCCTACTGGTTAGCCATGTACTGCTTGGCCATGTCAGCGAGCCCAGGAATAATACGGCAGCACCGCATGTTGGGTTGTGCGCCCAAACGTTCTCTAGCCGAACTGTTCCCCTTAGTCATGGCCGGTATTGTGGTCGGATCGCTGTGCTCGTGGAGAGGATAATAGGGTTCTACTTGACACGCCCGGTTCTGAAGGAAAAGTCGAAGAATATAACATTAAAGAAGTCGAGGGAGCACATGAAATGATGCGTTTCTGACTTTCTGTTAAGTACACGAACTTCAAAGCGATCTGGGCAAGCTTGGCAAGATGACAGCCCCCGCAGAGACCTGGCTTGCCTGTATACCTAGGTATGAAGGTAGCACTTCGGAAGTCATGATCACAAGTTAGATCCAGCTTCAAAGGATGGCTCTGTGTATACCTTAGTGTCGCATCTTATGCCCCTTTCCGGTTCAGTCGAGAAATTGAAAGCAACAAGTTTTCTCGAGGACTGAATGTGTTCGAGATAGTGGACTTGGTTATCAGAGTTCACTTCTCCCCTCATATTCCTCCAGCGCTAATACTGTGGTGTCAGGCATAAGTAATAAAACACTTGGCAGGTAGATTTCCGGGATAGCACGAGCCAGGTACACGGAGATCCGTCCCATCGCTAGCCTTAAGTATCTTTTTCGCAAAGCAACTCAGCGGGTCGATAGCCCTGCCCGTCGCTAAGCTAAATCAGTCCTGGCGGTATACTTGCCAAGAGTTTTTTTACTTACCCATACCACCACAGTAAAGGCCCTATCTGGAAGCTCAGGTAGGGAACAGGGGTCTCGGTCACAAGCCAATGGCGGTCAGTGAGTTCAGCCATTTCGAGTCAAGCGTGAATCCATCTTCTCCACTTATGAGATCACACCTCAAAACTCGAAGCTGCTTCACGAATTATGGCTCCAGGTCTATCCGCCGACAATTCTAGGGGTCCTGTCTATTCATCTACCTCCTCTCTTGTTCACCACCAGGAAGAAAGAATCTTCAAAGAGATCATCCACTGCACGCACACACACGTACCAGCGTACAGTGACAATTCCAATTGGTCCCTCGAACCAGACAAGAACATCTGCAGAAGACGCACAGCGACCATGCTTCGGTGGTAAGCTCGACCTGAACTCGGCACATCCCTACAATCGAACTGGCCGAGACACCTGGCCAGATCAACACGAGACAGAGTTTGACCAGCGGATGCAGGTACCAACGTAAATTGGCCTCCCGGCCTTTGCTCACCCAGAGCGTCACCACCGCCGTGCTATTCGCGGTCGGCGATATCACCGCTCAGCAGGTCGTCGAGAAGAAGGGAATCCAGAAGCATGAGATGGCCCGTACGGGACGCATGTTCCTCTATGGAGGTGGTGAGTCTTTTTCTGCCTTTTTTTCGACTTCACCCCCCATACTTCCTGAGGTGCCTCGCCTCAGTTCTTCGGTCCGAAGCAATTGAGTTTGCCCTTGATCACCAGCACCTTCGATCCCAGCTTCGCGGCCTGCCCTCCACCCTCCAACCTCTGACCGCTGCTGACACACTGTCTCTTCGCTACAGCCGTCTTCGGGCCCGCGGCAACGACCTGGTTCGGGGTGTTGCAGCGCCACGTGGTGCTGCGGAACAAGAACGCGGAGATCCTGGCGCGGGTGGCGTGCGACCAGCTGCTGTTCGCGCCGACCATGATCGGCGTGTTCCTGTCGAGCATGGCCACGCTGGAGGGTTCGTCGGTGCGCGAGAAGCTGCAGCGCTCCTATATCCCCGCCCTGTCGACCAACTACCTCGTCTGGCCCTTCGTCCAGGGCGCCAACTTCAAGCTCGTGCCCCTCCACCACCGCGTCCTCGTCGTCAATCTCGTCAGCATCGGCTGGAACTGCTACCTCAGCATGGTCAACAACGGGGACCCGGAGGTCAAAGAGGTTCAGCCGATACACAATTGATCGGATCATGACTCAATTGGGTGGCCTTGAGGTCGCGGAACTTCCCGGGCCTGAGGGTATCCGGGTGGACTACACCGAGTCAGATCGAGTCGTTTCATAGTGCGTGGAGTAATGGCAACGAGATGAAGATTGAAACACAAGCAGACGCGCGGCGCTGCATCGTTTGATTTGCGGTTGGCTGGATATCCGGGTTACTGGCCTCTGGAAGATATCGGTCGGGCCACAGGTGCATTACGAAGGCGTTCCGTGAGCAAGCGTTTGATGTAGCTTACGAAGCCTTGCCTGTTCAAAGGGCATATGTATTGCAGGACCTCGGCTAGATCTCCTTGGATGGGGCGTTCTTGATTTAGATATAGACGGTCATGAACTCCATGCCATTGTGTTTCATTCCAATCTTGCGTATATACATGGGCTCGTGTGTTTGTACTGCCATCTTCAATAGAAGAGGCTCAGACTTCCAAGATATTATGTATTCCGCGAAAGCACGCCAGTGCCACTACCCCAACCAGGCCGTCGTGGCCTCGTAACGTACAGCATCGCTCGCACGCACTCCAAAACGATCGTAATTCGTAGAAATCGACAGAACCGCGTCGACACATTCAATGCGTTATTAGTCCGCAGTACTTCCATCAGGTGCAGTATGTGAACAGATTTATATAGGAAGGGGCCGTTCGACTAGCGGCGTGAGAAGAGGAACTCCTTGAGGACGGGGGCCCCGGAGAATTCGGGGTTCAACAGTATACAGCTATCACACGTCAATATAGAGGCTTGCAGGTATGTTTGCCAAAGCATAACACTTACTTGAGGAAATATTGCAAGCCGAGCCTCCGCTTTTCCAAGAACCCGGGCCGGAACTTGGCGATCAGGCTCTTGGGCGGCAGCTCGGGCACCGCGGCCTCGAAGCCGGGGAAGGTGCGGACGAGGCGCCAGCGGAAATCGTCGAACTCGGAGTACCGCTTGCGGATGTTCATGTAGCTCCCCTGCAGCACACCGTCGTCAGTCAGCAGCTTGCCCGTCCGATTCGCTAGATTAGGTAGGTAGGTAGAGGGTC
>JAJJKE010000153.1:0-39695 GCA_022376655.1 Xylariomycetidae sp. FL0641 | reverse complement strand
ATAGGGGTGGCCTTTTTAAATGCGGGCGTTTTCGCTTATTACCTGCTAGTTATTTTAAGTCTAGGTCCATTTTATCCTCGGGTTATGCCGGCATAGATATTATAAAGTGCTCTTTATTAAAATTACGTATATTAAAATCGTTATTTTATCCTTAGCTTATTTAGCTAAACATGCTCGCCACCGTTTTAATTAGGTTAGATAATCCGTTTACTTATGACGGGTTATTAGGGATAATTATAACTTTTGGCTTTAGTCGCTTAATTTGGCTTAACGCGGCCGGGACCGTCCGCGACTGCTCCGAACTTCTTTAACCCGCTGCGTTAGATTTTAATATTAATAAAGATAAATCGGTAAGTAATTAATGCTTAAATCTTAACGCCTCCTAGATCTGGGATTTATTTTTCGGGGGTTTGTTTTTATACGGGCATTATTAGACGTAGTGGCTTGCGTTTTTATAATTATAATAAGTTTAAATAGCTTATAAGCTTTATAGTTAATTATTAGCTATCCGTATTTATAACGATTAAGACGTATTACGGTTATAAGTATTATTTATGTTATAGTTTTTTCTTTTTTTAGCGTTATTTTTATATAATTAAATTATTTAAGGTTATTATTAAGTAAACCTATTTATTTAGGAAGGGTTTTAAACCGTTACGGATTTATACCTGTTAATCGGCTTTTTTAGGGAATTATATCGCGGTAATAGTAATATATATAATAAAGGGGCAGAGATTATTATTGGTTTATTTTGCTTTCGTACTAAGTTAACGAGTTTATGTAAAGATTTTTTTATTATTTATATATAAGCTTATTTTTATAAGTATAGCTAGTTTATTAACGGGTTATTTTATCCTAGCTAAATAAAGCACGTTACGATAATGTCCTATATATTAACGAATGTATATTTATTAGTAAATTTATTTATTTCGTTTATTAGTTTTTAGTAGAATAGTTAATTAAAGACACGAGCTTAAATAAATAAGTTTTTAATATGCCTACCGCTATATATATAATAATAAAATCGATCCTAAAGTTTTATTTATTAATTATTTAAGGCTTAGTAAGATAATTTATTTACCCGTATAAAATAAGCTTTTATATTTTTATTAAGTTAACGTTTTAAGTTATTGATTTAGGAGGTAAGTTTAAGATCGTTTTAAATAACTTATAACGAAAACCGCTAAACTAGGTTTTTTTTTAGGTTTTTTTATTTGCGGCGCTTTTTAGGCAGGCTAAGATACTAATTTTTAGCGTTACTTTTAAGCCTTTTTTTAAAAACGGAATTAATTTGTAATTATAATTAGGCTACGTTGTTTTATATGCGATTTTAAGCATATAATTCTACATTTTTTAAGTATTTTTTAGGGTTTTTTTTAGGTTTTCTCTCGAATATAAGGGGTTTTTTTAAAAATATGTTAATCGATAAATTTATTCGTTTGAGATAATCTAGGTTTATTAAAGGTAATTATAAATTTAAAAATGTTTTTAAAATAATGAATAAAGTTTTTAATTATTTAAAGGTTTTTTATAATAGTTCGCTATAAAAAGTAATAGTTTTTAAGTAAGAAATTATATAATAACTAACGGATTAAACTAGTTTTAATTAAATTATAATCTTAATTTATTATAATAAAGGTTTAGGTAATGGGTGTATTTAGATAAACTTCCGTAATTGCTTAGCCTAGGGCTTTAAAATATTAACGTTATAATTAAGCGAAAAGATTTTAATAATAATAAATAAATAAGTTTTTTAAAAGTTAAAAAATGTTTTTTAAGTATTATTATAAATCGATTTTAATAATTTAAAATAAATAATAATGGTTAATTATTAAAAAGTTTTTATGTCTGACTAATTTGGGACGGTTTAAGACTAATGTAAATAAACGGGTGTTAATTACCGTCGTCTAAATCTTATAAAGGAAAAAAGCTTTAAATAATACTAACCTAGTAGCTATATTAATATTTTTTATTATTTTTTTTTCCTACGGAAAAAGAAAAAAGTTAAAACTGCAAGTAAAAATGCTTCGTAATTAATTTATAAAAGCTGCCTAAAAGTAAATAAAAGCTAAGATTACCACTATTTAGTAAGCCGTTTTTTATAGTATAAAGTTAAATGGCTATCGATTTAAATAGTTAAGGAGACGAAGAAAGGGGAAAGGTTTGTAGATCGGTTATTTGTGATAGTTAGTAATTATTCGAAATTATCTCGAAAGGTTTGATTTGTTTGTCGCGGATTGTTTATAACCGTTCGTGATTCGTCGTTTTTAATTTAGCTGCTTTGTTATAATATAGATTAATTTTCTTTTAACCGTAGTAGTTTTGACGACTTCGTATTTTTTATAATTAGATTAGGCAGCCCGGGTTGTTTAGAAAAGGCGATAAAAAGGTTTATTATTTAAAAAGCGATTAAAAATGTTAAATCCGCACTTATCGCATTAATAAAACAAAGCAAGGATATAAAGTAACGATTATTATATTATGTAATTAATCAGGCTTTAACCCCGAAGGGGAGATGACTGGGCTTAAGGCCCGCCCTAGTGGCGGGCTAAGCCACACCGCCATAGTTCCCCTACAAAGCATGCTAACAGCCCGGCTTATTGTATCGATGAACCGTCCTGATCGGTTCATGACGTCAAGAAACTGCGTAGGCACCTACTCAGGCACCGCGAGAAGATGGTGTGTTCCGTGGCTGGCTGGTGAAGAACGTTTCTTCTTCATTTTCAGCTAGATGGTCCGATGGGTAGACTTGATCAAGCGTATGTTTGTACTTGCCCGCTCCTATTCTTTTTTGGGTCTGTCCTTGGTGCGTAGGGTACGATTGCTGGAAAACTCGGTAACTTCATCCCAGCCATTGTCATGTGCAAGCGGCTCAGGTGATAGGTAAGCAGGAGGTGGAGTCTGCCCTACGGCGGAAGGGGTTTCACGGGCAGTCCGCCAGACTGCTGAATGCGGCAAGGTTGCGGGATGTTCCCCGCGGCGAAGCCCCGCGACTCAGGCGCTAGCTCGTGTACAGGCGAGCCAGGCCCCAGAATCCCCCGTTCCACGGCGCTACTGTGATAGGCCCCAGCCCCCATTCCACCGCCAGCGCCCGCAGTGGGCGCTGACCGTCCCTCGCACTCGCAGGTGACGCTCGGCGGGGTCATCCGTCAAGGTTCAGAACCGCTGACATTGAATCGTCATGCCGCACCCGTCGCCTTGAAAGCTTTGAGCTGCTGCCTCGTACAACTCCCTTTCCTACCTACCTAGGGTTCCCGTTTGCCTCGTCTCAGCTCGTCTTTGCCGGAGATCCGGCTCCCGTCGACCGCAACCTCTTCCCTCGCTTTTCACCTCCATCCCCTCCCCTTGCTCCGCACACCCAAACCACGGTGCCACCTCATCAAACCCCGCGGCGGCACGGTGAGCACAAACGACGACACAGCTACCACTTGCTCCCTTGTTGTCGCGAAACACCAAACAAGCAACCCAAAAGCACCATGTTCAACATCATCGCCAAGTTCTTCTCGTGCGTCTCTTCCCCTCCTTGGCCCCGAAGCTCATATTTCAAGCGCAGCTGACTGACCCTCTCTCGCTCCTTTACAGCTCCATCGTATCCTTCCTCTTCCCCCTCTTCGCCTCCTACAAAGCCCTCAAAACCTCCGACCCAGCACAGCTGACACCATGGCTAATGTACTGGTCGGTGCTGTCATGCGCACTGCTTGCAGAGTCCTGGCTTGAGTTCATCCTCTTCTTCGTGCCCTTCTACAGCTGGTTACGGCTCGGCTTCCTGTGCTGGATGGTGCTGCCGCAAACGCAAGGTGCGCGCAAGCTGTACGAATGGTATCTCCACCCCTACCTCGAGCAGAACGAGGCCGCAATCGAGGACTTCATCGCGAGCGCCCACGACCGCCTGAAAGCTGCCGGCTGGCGCTACCTCCGCCAGGCCATCGAGCTGTTCCGCACCCGTGTCCTACACCTCCCGCCGCGCCCTGAGTACGAGCAGGACGAGCAGCCCCGCGCCCAAGCCGCTCCACAGGGCTACACGCAGGCACTGCTCGCTAGATTCAGCGTACCCGCCGCCCGGTGGGCCGCCAACAATGCTGGAACAGCCGGCAACGACTTCTACAATCTGCTTGCGGGGGCCGTGAGCGCAGCGGCTACGGGTGCTGCTGCTGGAGCAAGGAGCGCTGGCAGCGGCGCCACGACAGGCTTCAGTGCCACGTCAGCAAGCGGGACCCTGATCCCGGAGAATGTCGGCGGGGCACAGGAGAAGATGAACTTCATCGCAGCGCAGAAAGAGCGACTGGCCTTCATGATGGGTGCGCTAGACAAGGAGGCCGCACAACTCGAGTCGGAGCAGGCTCGCAAGGACCTCCGAGCCGCGAGCTTGAGCCTCGACGGTGGGCAGGATTCGGGAACCAGTCGCCCGCAGAGCGGACATAGCATGTGGAGCGGTCTCAGCAAGAGTCGGAGTGAAGTCGACTTCGAGAAGATCGATGCGCCGAGCGGGGCCGAGGACGAGGACATCCAGGAGGCCAATATGCGGCGGCGGAGGGGCCAGTCGGATGATAGTACGACCCCTGGCCCCAGCTCGGGGGTCGCCCAGACGGCCTTGAACTTCCTCGGTTGGGGAATGGCTCCCGGCAGATCCACGGAGACCGGGCAGAGCTCCGGGTTCGAGAAGTGAGACTCCGTTCCAATCGCTGCTGCTGCAAGCTCGTTTAACGGACACGGCATGGAGTTATGGATAGGGATTGCATCTGAACCTTGCGCGGACAACTTACATGAGGTACATGGGACACTCAAGATACAGCGACGGTCACAATACGACCACTTTTCGACAGGATTGGGTGCCGCGGCTCGGTCTGCTAGTTGTATCAGTATTGTACACTCATTCCGTTCACCACCTTTCGTTATGGTCTTGTATGTGATAGTAGAGTCGTTGGTACGGGGACAGATTCAATGCTCTGCCCTGGCAATCTCGCCAGATATATGTACATCCAGTGCGATCAGCCACTTGGGGTATATCCCATCTCGTCATTGAGGAACCCATTTTTCGCAACACCGCGGATCATATCGTACAACTGCATGATACGCAGACAGTCTAAACCACGCCCATACGTCTTCTATTGCACAAAAAATGGAAGGCAATGTGTCCTGCGTTCGTATCCCCGGGCAGGTTAGGTCTTCTTGAACGGGTAGCGGACCTCGTCGTCCTTGCGCAGCCAGATCTGCTTGCGCTTCTTGGTGGTGACATGCTCGACCCACTGCTGGACGGCGTACTCCTTCATGAAGCGGCGGATGAAGCGCGGATCCCACAGCTCGCTGGCGATGCCCAGGTCCTTGCAGCACCGCATCAACGCGTTCGACTTGCACCCCTCGGCCGCGGTCGACACCCCGTCCTCGCTGAAGTACTGCTGCTCGCCGCGGGCCTGCGCCACGAATCTGTACGTGGGGCACGCGTTAGAGATATACATTCCACAAGACGGAAGTGCGATAAGGAAGGAGGGAGACGGAAAAGAGAGAGAGGGAAACTCACCGCCCATGCACTACCAGCGCGTAATCGCGGGCCACCATGCGCTCTGAGACGATGAGGTTGCCGCGGGGGGCGAGGCCCCAGCCGCCGGGACCGAAGGCCTGGTTCAGGATGCGCCGGTATTTGATCTCGGGCAGGTAGATGATGCCGTCGGGCTTGACCTCGATGTCGTCGGGGTGGAGGGGCGCCAGCAGCGTGCGCGCCGTCTCGGGCCCGAACGCCGACGTCCCCAGGCCGTGGTAGGAGTTGGTCCAGTCGATGGGCTGGCCGCCCTCGCCGCCGCCGTCCGACAGGTCGGGCGGCTGCTGCGCCGCCGCGTCCGGCAGCGGCGTGCCCGATACCGCGGGGATGGGCGTGCGCGCTGCTGCGGTGGGCGCGGCCGTCCGCGTCGACGGTGGCGGCGTGCTGGCTACGGGCTTCGCGGCGCTGCTCGCAGTCGTCGTCGTCGTCGTGGCTTGCGGGTAGGTTCGCGGCTTCGTGGCGGAAACGAGGGTTCGGCGCGCGCAGACGCGCGTGCTCAGCGGCGTCGTCGTGCCCGCGGATATGCCCGAGTACCGGCTGGCGGCCGCGCGCAGCGGCGTCAGCGTGCGTGAAGCCATGATGTGTGGCCTGGGATTCGAGACGGCCGGGCGGTACGAAGTTGCTGGGCGTGGCGTGCAGAGAGGCAGCTGCGTGGTGGTCGTGGTGGGGGGACGGCGAGGATATGGAAATTTTGGGTGATGCACTCATTCAAGGTCTGCTAAACTGGAGTTATCGATGGCACGGGCTGCTACGAAGTTCGAACGGGGGGCTCATCTTGGTGGGTCCCGGGCTGACCAATCACCAATCACTTGAGCTGCCCACAGATCTGGTCCAGGTCCTGCGCGAAGTGGAGGAGCCGCCAAAACGGGCGGGAAGCCGGGCTGCCGGGCATATTGACGGACTGGAGGCACTTGCTGAGGTCGGAAGAATCACTGCTGGCTCTCATCCAGTTACAATGGCTCCGTAGAGCTTCAGCTCTTCCCTAAAAAGAGAGAGGTGGGTGAAATTTCTGCGCGGCAAGCTATGCTGCAGTACAACGTCCGATTATATCCCTCAATCCCGAATCCTACGGGGTAATCAGGCGTCTTTTGTGGAAGTCCGGGCATCGTTGTTGTTCCTCTTCCAGCACTCGCGAAAGATCTCCATCTTGCCGCAGATATAAGTCAGCCGGTTCCCGCCGTATGGGCTGCAGATACTGAGTCGCATACCTCTTTCTTGCAAGCTCGCCAGTCCTTCTTCTCGAAGTAGCAGTCGGTCATTTTCATGTTCTCGTCTGTGATGGACGGGCGTCAATGATCAGGTCGCTTCGTTACCAAGGTTGAAACCAAAGTCGGCGACTTGCTCACCTGCACATCCAGTACTGAAGATCCTCTTGTCCCTAATCGATGAATCACGGTCGATATCAGATCAACAGCTTCAGTCGCAATACAATAGCGCCTCTGCTCACCACTCATCAGGCTCATCGTCGTCCTGAGCCGCCGCGGAGCTCTGTTGAGCATTGCTGTCATTCTTCGACATCCTCGGTGTGTTGTCGATCTTCGGGAAACGACGATCTTCAGCTCGGGCTTAGTCCGCGTTGTTGAGGATTGGGGGTGGATTGGTTGGGTTGGCGGGTTCCGGCAGTCCCATCGAATTGGCCGCCCGGAGTCCACTTATCGACAGCCGGGCCTCGTCAGAACTCCCGGAAGCAACATTTGCCCCAAATACGCCTCACCTCACCGTTGGCCGATCGAGCCATTCAGTGTCCCGAATTGACGGACCACGTGGTCCAACCTTACCTACTTACCTCCCTTACGCCGTCCAATCTCTATTCAGAATAATGTCCGGTCGCAGGCTGAACGTGCTGGTGTACACAGGTGCAGGGTCGACAGTGGAATCCGTTAAGCACGCCATTTACTCCCTCCGCCGCCTGTTGTCCCCGAATTACGCTGTCATTCCCATCACCGACACTGTTCTCCTCAAAGAGCCTTGGACCCAATCCTGTGCCCTTGTCGTTTTCCCCGGCGGTGCGGACTTGGGCTACTGTCGTGTCCTCAACGGCAAAGGCAATGCCATCATCTCTCAGTATGTCCGCGCAGGTGGAGCCTACCTCGGCTTCTGCGCCGGCGCCTACTACGGCTGCAAGCAGTGCGAGTTCGAGGTCGGGGACAAGGTGCTGGAAGTTGTAGGGCCCCGAGAACTTGCTTTCTTTCCAGGAACATGCAGAGGGGGTGCTTTCAAGGGTTTCCAGTACAACAGCGAAAAGGGCGCCCGCGCCATACGCGTCCAGGTCAAGAAAGATGCCTTCAAGGGGGCGGGGACAGTGCCAGAGGTATTCACGTCGTATTACAACGGTGGTGGCACATTCGTGTCTTCCGAAGAGCCCAGTGACAACGTCGAAGTAGTGGCCAGCTATGCCGACGAGCTCGACGTCGATGGCGGCTCGGAGAAATCGGCTGTCGTCTACTGCAAGATCGGCGAAGGCGCCGCCCTTTTGACTGGGCCACACCCTGAATTCGCCGCCGCCAATCTCCACCCGCACCCTAACGTGGAAGGGTACGGCGATTTGATAGCTCGACTGAAGGAGGATGATGAGAATCGAACCAGCTTCTTGAAGGCTTGTCTAACCAAACTCGGGTTGGAAGTCAACCAGGAGTCAATAGGTGTGCCCTCCCTGTCTCGACTCCATCTATCTTCTATCATCAGTAGCAACGTGGATGACATGTTGGTGTCTTGGGAGGGTATCATCACCAGGGAAGATGGCGAGGAGTATATTAAAGGCGACCACGACACTTTTCATCTGGAGAAGCCCGAGACGCGGTGGTCTATGGGCGCACTTCAGCACTCACTGCCCGCTGATATTGAAGCGGAAGGGCTTACGCAGCAGTCTAGTTCCAGCAACGAAGCTATGATTGATCATGACACCGTCGTCAAGCGCATTGTCACACACGAAAGCGCATGGCCCGATACGAAGGCGACGCCGTATTTCAACCACCACGCCTTCTACTCCAGCATTCGAGAGTATCGTCAGACAGAACCCGAGGCAGAGGAATGGGGTGACTTCCTGATGTACGGCGAGGTTGTCACCAGCACGAACACGCTCTTGGAAAAGAACTACAAGCTCCTCTCCAATCTCCCTTCAGGCTTTACCCTCGCCGCCACGACGCAGGTGGCCGGTCGAGGCCGAGGATCCAACGTCTGGGTATCGCCCGCCGGCTCTCTCATCATGTCGACGGTGATCAACCATCCCGCCCACCTGGCGCCTAGCCGCCCGATCGTCTTCATCCAATACCTCGCGGCGATCGCGATCGTCGAGGCTGTCAAGACGTACGACGCCGGGTACGAGGAGGTGCCGGTGAAGCTGAAGTGGCCGAACGACATCTACGCGCTGGATCCGCGGGCGCCGTACTCGGCCTCCAAGCCCGCCTACGTCAAGATCGGCGGCATCCTGTCCAACTGCGCCTACGCCGCCGGCGCCTACCAGATCGTCCTGGGCATCGGGCTCAACACCACCAACGGGCGGCCCACGACGTCGCTGGACGCCCTGCTGCCGCCCCACCTGCCCCCCTTCCGCATCGAGAAGCTCACGGCGCGCATCCTCACCCGCCTCGAGGCGCTGTACAAGACCTTTGTTCGCCAGGGGTTTACGAGGGATATGGAGTTCGCGTACTACAGCCACTGGCTCCACGGGCGCCAGCTTGTCACCCTCGAGGCGGAGGGCGGCGTCAAAGCCCGGATCGTGGGGATCACGACCGATTGGGGTATGCTCAAGGCCGAGGAGCTCGGCAAGTACGATAGGCCGACGGGCAAGGTCTGGGCGCTGCAGAGTGACGAGAATAGCTTCGACTTCTTCAAGGGCTTGGTCAAGAGGAAAATATGAACATGGATAGATGGGACATTGGACGGGAAAATAGAGTTGGCAGTGTGCGAATAGGAAATCTAGACTATGCTTTCATGACTAGACTTGTAATACATTGTCTTATTTGGTTGTTCGTTTGACAGATGCCGCTTGCTTAAAACATACAACTTCCTGGTCCACATTCGTTGCCTCGTGCCCTCTGCGCTGGTCCCAAACCGATAGAGAACACGTTGCTCCCCGCCCCCCCCCCCCCCCCCCCCATCAACACCGCGTAGTCTCCCCAATAAGACAGTCTTCGTTGTCGTTGTCGTCGTCCTCCTCTTCTTCTTTGGCGTCGTTGTCGTCTTCGTCTTCTTCGTCTTGGTCTTCGTCTTCGAGGATTGTGAGGGATCGGAAAAGGGAGGAGGGAGGGGGTTTGGCAGTCATCAAAACATCTTTGAGTCCCGGAGCATGTACCAGGGGGGCTATCTCGGCAATGCTGACGTATGTAGTACAATCTTCAAAAAAGTCTGTGTTGCGAATGATTCGATGGACTGCCACCGCCACTGCCACTGCCGCTGCTCCCACTGCTGCCGCTGCTCCCACTGCTGCCGCTGCTCCCGTTGCTACCACTGCTGCTGTTGCTGCTCCTTCTGCTACTACTACTGCTGCTTGCTTGGACGAGACTTCGTGCGCGGTGACCCAGGCATGGCCCTTGACAACATTGGTCTGCACTGGCATGAGGGGACACGAGGACGGATTCGTCTCGCTCGATGGACGATATGGAGAGCCGTTGGAATAGGTCCAGGGTGAACGGCCATGTCTTGGCTGGGTCTTCCGGCGGTTGATCGTCTGTTGGAGCATTCGTCCCCTAATGTGGTCTGATTAGGTCTGCTGTGCGAGGAAGACATGGTAAGCTACTCACTCACGTGATGTCTGCGACGTAAACGGCACGCGAGAGGGCCTAGACTTGCTTGATGTCGACGGCAAGGTCCAATTCCAGATGTCTCCTTGGGGTGGCCCGATCACAAATAAGGTAGGAACTGGGAAATTGTATGGGAGAAGCATGGTATTTTTCTCCTGCGGAATCTAGTTGGGGCTTTTGGTGTAGTCCCGTATCGATTGGGCTTGGTTGCGACTGCTACCACATGCCTCCAGGACATGGCGTGGCCTTCCCTAAACCAGCTTCCGAGACAGTGAGCCTGCAAGAGTCTACGCCCTCGCTCATCGTTACTACCTAGGCCGATAACGGGATAATCGCTTAGACAACGATTATGCCATCTGCAATTAACCTATAGGATAAACGAGAATCGCAGCGATTAACCTATGGGATAGACATCACCTGGCTTAATCATGAACGATAGAATTATCCCATGGGGTCCAACTTCACCAAGGGCCAGCGCGCAGACTCTTGCAGGCTCACTGTACCCTGGCACCTGCATCCGGACATGTACTTGTGGACGAGAACTACATTTCGCCTTGCAGGCTGACGATGTGATTGAGGAATGTATCATTTCACATAAAACTGCCAGAAAACCATGATGTCAATGTGCTGGTGGACAGGAGAGCTAACCGAACTACCCACACTGGGACAAACACGCAGCAACGATCCGGTTGCAATGGGCTCTTGGCAGGATCACGGGACGGCGTTCGTATTGGAGACTCTCGAGTGATGGTAAGTGCGTATGGGTATGCTCAATTCGCCAAACACTTCCCGAGGCGTCGCTCTCTCCCGACATCACATCCTCCAACCCCGGAATGCGATCACTCGGCGGCGGGCTTTCCAAGCCTCATTCCAGCGCCTCAGCAACTCTTGGCCTCCATGACCTCGCCGGCCAGGATCTGCGGCGACTGGTCGCTGAACTTGGCGATGTCGTCGAAGACCTTCTTGGCCTCGGGGGCCTGCGAGGCCTTGGCCCACTGGTCGAGGTGCTCCCACTCGAGCCAGGCCTGGACGACGTAGGCGGCGCCGTCGTTGGTGTACTTGGCGACCTTCCAGCTCTTCAGGCCGAACGACGTCCACGTGCTCTGCACCAGCGGCATGTGCGTCGACAGGTAGTAGTCCATGTCGAACTTGGTGCCCGCGGGGTACACGACGGAGACGGTGGCTGGCGCCATGGTGCGTGTTGGTTTCGTGGCTGGTGACAGGTGTTAGATGAGACCTGGGACTATGAGTGGTGGCGCGCGGGAGGGATGGTGCGATCGATGTCTGGTGCTGATGTGAGGGTTTCAATTTCAAGATTGAAAATTAGAAGGGCTCGTACCTGGGTAAGTGGGGTGACGACCTGACGATGTCGCGTGCAGCTTTTATGAAGTTGAGATTTCGGCTTTTGGATGTTAGGCGGAGGGGTTCACGTCGGCTTTAAGATTAATAATGGAAGAGGCTCCATGCCCCGCACAAGATCGAGCATTGCGTCACTTTTAGAGTGGTTGCGGCCCTCTTGCGGGATATGGTGCCTCGGGTTACTGGTAGCGCGCAAAGTTGTGAGAAGGCACCAGTAGCTTATGAAATTACACCGCGAGGTCATTCTGAGTACGATTACTGCCAAAGCGTCCATCCATTCGATGGCTCGGGATTACTGTACTCCCCTGTGGCGAGTGAACAATTTGGGGGTAGGGGATAATGGCAGCTGCGAGGGGCCCTTATGAAGGTAATGCGGGTATCTATTTATTGAGGCATTGATATGCTGAGAACGGTATATGACCCCTTCATAAGAATTTCTAGACCAAACCCCATTTGAAACCTGATCGAAGAAGACTCAACCGCCAGTCTCCCCATCTCCTTTCGAGACACTACCAGTCCACGATCGCAGTGTCCTCGGGCTTGCCGGGTCTGTGGGTGATATGAAGCTTTCTTGGCTATTGCTCCACTGCCGCCTCGCACCAATGACCTGGATTGGCTCCCCTTTGAATCGAGACCGCCCCTCGCTGTATCCTTGATGCTGCTGCTCATAGCCCTCAAAGGCAGCCGATCCCCTCTTCCAGTGCAGGTCCTCTTCATATTTGCTGAGTATGGGATGCGCGTCGGGATCAAATCGTCCACGACTCCTGGGAAGCTTCCCGCTTATCTTGCTTCGAAGACTGTGCGACGTTATGGTGTGGTGGGGTGACGTGGGCCGCCGTGGTATCGTTGCTTGTCTTCGCGTGCCCATCAGAATACCACTTCCACTCCTATAATCACTGTCATATTCCGTCCATGGGTAGCCATGATAACGGACTACTGTCGGAAGGTCAATACTCGAGTCGTCATGACGTGCTGGCATCTCGTCCATGAATTGTGGCCAAACCCCAGCGAGGAGAGGCCGCAGTGTAGGCGCGCTCGCACATATCATCGCGATGTCGCACTCCAACACCGTCATAACGAAGAACGCCAGTGTATTGGAGCCCTGGACGCCATGAGACGGCCGAAACCCCCGCTGTAGGCTGAGCTGCAGGCGGATCATCCCCGCCGCGATCACAAAGATGCTTAGCGACAGCACGATCGACACTGCAACTTTCTGTTTCGAAGGCAGGTC
Source organism: Xylariomycetidae sp. FL0641 (assembly GCA_022376655.1). Lineage (NCBI taxonomy): Eukaryota > Fungi > Ascomycota > Sordariomycetes > Xylariomycetidae sp. FL0641. The sequence continues at coordinate 26,827 of JAJJKE010000153.1, read as the reverse complement.
CAGTCGGTTGACGACGGGGATGATGAGGAAGATGAGCCACGCGTCCGTTGAAGTGTGGAGACTCGCGCTGGATATCAACAGTGGTGTGAGCTCCAGGCACCTCATGGGCCGACCGAAGAACTCGCCTGCCACGGGATAGCACTGGAAGATGCTCATGAGCAGCAGCGGGATCCCATACATCGCAACGAACCCCATTGTTGCAACTGCCACCCACTTCATGGGCGTCCGAGCCGGGAGGACCCGCAGGTAAAACACCAGGATTGACAGCTTGGTGAAGGAGAGGCAGAGCTGGTAGAAGATCAGTCCCAGATACGTCCGGAGGAGGTAGGGCGTGATAGGACCGTCTGGCGTGATGTTGGCGTCCTTGATCCCGGGCCTCTCCGTTGCCAAACTGTATACGATGGAGATGACTGTGGACGAAACCCAAGCTACCGAGATGAGGCTGTCGTCTAGGAACCAGCGTCGCTGATATACCAGCCTCGATACGACGCGGGCGAAGATAAATAAGGTGCAGATCATGTGAGGGATCAGGATTCCCGCCAACAACCCTGGTATCGGGGAAGCATTTCCCTGTCATTGCCATTAGATCATCACCACATGCAGGGACCGCGGTGGATCTGTCTTACCTCCATCGGTTCACTGTCGATTCGCGGGAGCTCGCTCAGTTCGTCGCCTGTCGCCAGTGGATACGTGAGGCTCAACTCGACATCGCTTGAAGGCAGCATCCTGACTCACCCACGTACTCCACGCGCACTCGGGGATGACTTGTAGTCTCTTGATGGCGAGTTTCGCGATCACCTCGCGTCGCGCGTCGGTCTGCGTGGGCGGATGGGTAGAACGGCTCGCAACGTCATCACCGAGGAAAAAAGTTCAACACAAGGCCGCTGGCGCGTTCATATTGGATTTCCAGTGCGCCCTGCGCCGCCGACATCCGTCTGCCGCATATAGAGCGAGCAATAATAGCGCTCTCCCAGAGTGCCCAGCCCTGCGCTGCGCGCCAAGGGCTCGGGAAGTGAGGCCGTCGCTCAGCAGGCCGCGGGGTCGCAGTACCAAGACGGCCAACCGGTCGGGACCCCTTCCTACAGGGCTCGTCCCAAGGCCCCAAGAAACAGCTGCCTGCGACGCCTCCCAATCAGGCCGGGCCTTGGAAGCACTCAAGACACCGCCCAGCCCTTTTATCCGACATGTCCCGCGTAAGCGAGCTTGGTCGTTGTGATAGGTAGGGCCGAGCTGGGACATTGCCTAATCGGCGCCTTGGAGGCTCTGGGCAATACTGTGTCCAATGGTCTTACGAAGTCCCGGAAAGCGTACCCACATATCTTGGGAACTGGCTGATTACGGGGTATATTGATACATTGGCTGGTACACTGGAAGTCCAAGAGGCTCCGCGATGCCTCCAATATACCTACTACTTATGACGATGGGATAATCACGACCAACACGCTTATCCCGCGGTGATGGAACCGAGGGGATAATCATCCCTGTGCTTGATTATCCTATTGAGCAGTGGGATGTAGCACAATCGCTTTCGTGATGATTATCCCAATCGCATGGATAGTAGGTGAATCGGATGTATAGCAGAATCTCCTAGATTGCCCCACTCGACTCACATACCTCGCTGTCATATCTCTTGCGCTGCGTTTGGGCTTTCCGGCGGCGCTGTATCAGGAGCTTTGGCCATTGGTGGCGCGGCCTTCGCACCATCGATACTGACAGCGCTCATGCCGGCGGACAAGCCCGAGAACGGGCAGGCACTTCCCTCCAGCTCGCGCGGGGACATGGGAGGCTCCTCGAGATCCTCCAGGATCTTCTTGCCGTGCAAGTAGCCTTCCGGCTCGACTTCGGGCGCCTCGGCCTCTGGTGCGAACTCGTCTCCGTCGCGGACGTACCACTTGGCAAACAGGTCGTTCTGGATCCAGATGACCTTGCCCAGGGCCTTCACCAGCGCGATCTTCCGGTCCATGCGCAGCCGCGGGTGCGACAGCATCGCCTCCGTCAGGGTGTCCTGGATGAAGGACAGGCAGGCGCCGATGTGGACGTACTCGATGTGCAGCGGGTGCTGACGCCCGCGACCGGTGTGCATCATCCTGTACGTGTGCCACACATAGCCCTCGGTCAGCGAACAAGAAATCCCCCTTAGCGTTGCATGGCGCGGCGACGTACCCGACTTTGTCCAGGTAATACCAGAACTCCATGGTGCTCGGATCGGAGCACAGCTTGTTGAGGTACGCGCGCAGGAACATCTTGCGGTGCATGATGATCGGGCTGTTCTCCGTGAGCGTCGGGTCCACGGGGCCCTCGTAGCTCGTGCTCCGCGTCTCGAACGCACGCGCCGTGATGTCGTACTGCAGCAGCTTCTGGTACACGATGTTGACCAGCGCCGGGATCAGGACCTTGATGTATTTGGCGCCTGATATCAGAGCCTCGATGTCTCCTGCAAGTATGTTAGCCACTGCGCTTTAGCGATCACGGAGATCGGAGCATGGTCCTACTGGAGCTGAAATCGAGGAACGAGTGAAGGTACTGTATCCGCGTCTCGAGATTCGTGTAAAGATCTCGACGATCGATGTGCTTCATCGGTCGCGATGACGGCCCCATCTTGGCTGTGACTTAAGACGATAACGAACGCTTGTTTGTGTCTCCGAGCGCTCAGGTAGTGATGTCAGGCGAGAAGGCGTCTTGAACAAACAATGTCGGAAAGCAACAAAATCAGATTGTCCGGTCCTCGTGGTGGGCGAGGACATGGCTGCGTCTCAACTTTATTCACGAGAGGTCCTGGTGACGCGGTACGGTGTGCCCGACGCGTCGGCATTCTGGATCAGCTTGTACGGGCAAGTGAGGTGATGGTCGTGCGATTTGCAGCTCGAGTGGGGTGATCTGATCGAGGACGGTGTGGGACCGTTGGCTGCGAGGGAGAGGGTGACCTGCAGAGTCTCCACTTCTCCATGCAGGGACGTGTGGGACGTGATAACCGCCCCGCGATCAACTCAACGCCGATGAAGCGCTCGCGGAGGGACATCATTCACTTGGTTCCGAAGCAGTCTTCCCGTGACTTGCGTCTTGCGACCAGATTCAGCCATGGCCGCGCCCTCGCCCGAGAAAGCCGACGTGCTGCTCACGACGGCGGCGGCGGCGGAAGTGCCCGCCGTCGCCGGCGAAGAAGAAGAAGAAGAAGCTCCGCCACCACCGCCGTTTTCCGTGTTCACGCGCGGCCAGAAACGCTGCATCGTGCTGCTGGTCTCGTACGCGTCCTGGGTCTCGAACCTGAGCAGCTTCATCTTCCTCCCGGCCCTGCAGCCGCTGAGCGACTCCTTCGCCGTGCCCGTCTCCCGGATCAACCTCGCCGTCACCGTCTACATGGCGGTCGCGGTCGCGGCCCCCGCGCTTGTCGGCGACGCCGCCGACGTCTGGGGCCGTCGACCCGCGTACTTCTCTACGCTCAGCATCTTCGTCGTGGCCAACGTCGCCTTGGCTTTGGCGGCGTCCTTCGCCCAGTTCCTCGGTTTCAGGGTTCTCCAGGCGCTGGGGCAGTCAGGTATGTCGGACTGTTCGAGTAGGGAACCGGGGGACGTACTCACTCCCCACAGGCATTATCCTGATTGCATATGGAGTCGTGGCCGACATTGCCTCCCCTGCGGAGCGAGGCACGTTCATGAGTATTGCCTCCTTTGCGTATGATAGCTTCTACCTGAGCTGGAAGAGAGCCACCTTGAAATACCTGCTCACAAGCCGTCTAGTGTTACCATTGGACCCTTCCTTGGGCCTATCATCGGTGGCGCTCTCAGCTATGGCGCAGGTTGGACCTGGATATTCTGGTTCTTGGTACTTATCTCGGCGCCTTGCCTGTGCCTGATCGCTCTTTTCCTCCCCGAAACGTCCAGAAGCATAGTGGGTAACGGGTCGATCCAGCCACCCACGTACCTGAAGCCGCCGTTCGCGATACTACAGGGGCCCCAAAGGCAAGACGACAGAGCAGCCGAACGCCACGAACGCCGGGTTCCCAATCCTCTCAAGTCCACGAAAATGCTTCTCAGGAAAGACAATGCGGTCCTTGTCCTGGCGTGGGGACTCATGTACTGCATCTACTCGTGCAATATCACCACCCTGGCCACTCTATTGTTGAAGCTTTATGGTCTGAGCGAGTGGCAAGCCGGCCTCACTTATCTCCCATTCGCCTTGGGCGGTACCTCTGCCACGCTGTTTTCCGGCTGGCTTTTAGACTCTGCGTATGCGCGCGCTCGCAAGAAGCGCGGATTGTCCACTGACAATGTGAGAGGCGACGACCTCGACGACTTCCCTATCGAGAAACCCCGTCTTGAGGTGATGTGGCTGCCCATGGTGGTCATCGTCATAGGCGTCACAGGTTACGGATGGACCTTGCAATACGGAGAGGTCAGTATTCCGGCTATTTGACGATTGCACAGTTCCTTTGCTCACTGCGTCAACGGTATCATACAGCATATTTCAATTCCGTTGATCCTACAGTTCATTGTCGGCACGGCCTTGCAGGTCAACTTCGGTGTAAGGATGCCAAACTCCCCCATGCGTGCTTCCGGCGCTTCGAGCCCCACGGTCTGACCCCATTCCACTAGGCATTCAACACACTTCTCACAGACATGAACCATAAAGCTCCTGCTGCCGCGAACGCTGCCACGAACATCGTACGCTGTGCGTTAGCAGCTATTATCGTTGCATACATACAAGAGATTATTGATAAGGTGGGCACTGGCTGGGCATTCACGATACTCGGGTCATTCTGCCTCGTATCCATTGCCCTAATGGTCGTATTGCACAACAAGGGGCTATCATGGCGGCGTGCGAAGGCCGTCCAGTGTCAAGGTCCTCATTGAAGGCCTAGTGCATGAGAGAAATCTTATCCAACACTGAAGTATCGTCTACGGGAACAGCACACAATCCAATCAAGCCTTCAATCGAGTGATTCGAACGGGTCCAAATAACGAATCCGGGTCATCCTCGGTCCTCAGAGTTCTGCCCGCACTCCAGCCATGATATCGTAAGGCTGCTGAACACCAGTGACACTGATATCGTGCTCGGGGTCGTACTTCTCTAGCCTTTTGGAAGGAGCGTACTTCTCGCAGAGATACAGCATATCGTTATAGGCGCTATCATCAACCACACGGTTAGCCCGCTGACTGCAGGATACAAGGATCCTATCTCATCCAAGTAGGGAGTTGGACACTTACATGCGCCTGGAATTGCTTCCTGCATGGCCAGCCGAGTCACATATGGCCGTCTTGATGGAATACAGCCTGTGGCGATCATCCCATTCCTCTACAGGCTCCGAGGGCTCAATCTCCATATGGTAGGCCATTATATACGCAGGCGACTGGAAGTAAGTTGCCCAGGTGCTCCGCCAGGTCGCGAACTCCAGCTCATTGTGGGCATACATGCACTCGTCAGGGTCGAAGATGAGAAGCCGCCCGGTCTCCATATCCGTGGCCACGTTCCCTTCCCAGAGGTCGCCATGGCAGAGCACCGGCGTAATTTGGCGACCCTCGGACTGCAATGCCCCCAGAAGCCTCGGGATGACACGGACGAAGAGCTGCTCGCATGCAGCGTCATACTCAGGCCAAGGGCCGTTGACTTGGTTATCCAAGGCGATGAGGTCCTTGAGCAGATGGGTGAACTGATCAGCCCAGATTGGGCTCCAGTGTTCTTTGCGGTTCAGGGTCCCCCGGCCGGTGACGAGAGGGTAGCCGAACTTGCCATTCGGCGAAACGACATTGCGATGCAATCGGGCGATAGAGGATGCCAGCTCGGTCGGATCCGGAGGAACCTGAATGTCCATATCGTGGTACTCCATGAGGTAGAAGTATACGTGGGTGTTAGTTTCATCCTCGTACTCGCCTCTTCCCACTGGTTTGGGACCAAAGTCCGGGACTTTGTCTGCTATGATACTGGCGGAATAGTGTTCACCCCACATGTGTATCTTCGCAAGCTTCCCGGTCGCGCACTATCGCATACCAGTTAGCCCATCCCTCGCTATCGTCCCGGCCACTCGTACCTTCAGGAAGTATCTTCTCTGGGTTCCGTCGGGAAGCACTGCAACAATCTTGGCGGTTTTGGTCCAGGCCGACAGCCCCCAAGATTCGGCCGAGATGACCTTTGCATCTTTCGGCAGTACTAGAGCATCACTGTCAGCGATCAGTGGGTCTGCACTGGTGCAATTCCTTCATACCCTCAGTGACGGCCGAATGGAGGGCGAAGTCGCCGTCAATTCCCTCGACCCAGGTAGGCATGACTTATGAGGAGGGAGTCTAGGGCAAGTTGGTGAAGTCAGAGGACAGAACTTCGGTCCTCCCTAGAAGATACGAGTGTTTTTTCAATTGAACCCCCTCTTTCGAGGCCGAGTGCCCCCATGATCATTCTCTTTAGGGGTCGATGCATGAGTAGGTAGCTGCCACAACGAGTTAATCAGGGTATGTGATAGGTGCCGCTTACGTGCAGGTGGACATCCAACCACGAGCTTTATTGGCCAGCACTGTTTCAACGATATCACATCCTCGTCTCTCCACCCGGGCCAGTGCTACGCTGGCTAGGGTGGTCTTTTGCTATCTGTATCACCAACGTACTTACGAAGTAGGACTGTTGCCTCCTTCCTATGCTTCAAATGCAGTCAACCCCGCACGCAAGCCCTTCTTGCCTAACGTGTCGCCTTGTTGAGTGGTTGCAGACACCCGACGCAACAGCCACATTCAGGCCGTGCCAATCAGTCCCGCGTGCAAGATGGTGAGTTATCGTGCGGACGTCTCATGAATCTAGTCTGACTAGTTATTAGTTCAGAAGGTTTGGTCGCCCAAAAAGGGAAGACGAAGATTCGAGTCTCGCGGTTAGACAGACCAGCAATAGTCGAGCAACAAGCCCAGTGCCGTCAGTTATCAGTGAATCTCAGCCACGCACATCGCCATGGCAGGCTTCAACGTTTTCTGCATTCGAACGGAAATCGAGGTACGCATCGCTGAGCTCGGAATAATTCCTAAACAGAGTGTCCTTTCATCGAGAAGCTTCATAGACGTGTTGGACAGGACGGTGCGGAACGACTGCTAATCAGTATCAGCACCTCTTCGGGTACTGAAGCAGACCCCGGTCCCCTCGGTCTCAAGGTCATATACACCCCCGACAATGGACACAAGGCCGACATCGTTTTCATCCATGGGCTTGGCGGAACAAGTCGTTGGACGTGGTCAAAGTACCGGTACGTGAAGTCATCAACTTGCCCGTATAAGGTCATACAAGTCTGAAGCGCTTTCTCTTCATAGGAACTCGGAACTGTTCTGGCCTCTCACCTTCCTGCCGTTGGAACCCGATATATGCCTTGCCAGGATACTGACGTTCGGCTATGACGCTGGCTTCCAGAAGCGCGGAGTATCGACCTCTGTCCTTGATTTTGCCAAAGACCTGCTTTTCGACCTGAAATATGCCAAAGATGAGGATGCAGAAGACCTGGGCATTGGCGGAGTAAGCGAAACTACCATCTCCGGCAACCAAGGCACTGATTATCTCGAAGGTCCCTATCATATTTGTCGCGCACAGCATGGGCGGTCTTATAGTGAAAGAGGTAGGAGTACTTGACTTTTCTCATATGCTATTCCACTGAAAACAATCTTCTAGGCATATATGCAAGGGCAAAACGATCCAGAGTACGAAGAAATCGTGAGGACTATCTCCGCCATCATCTTCCTCTCCACTCCACATCGAGGCACATCCTTGGCCCAAACGCTCAATCGAATTCTTGATACTGCAGTCATCAGTAATTCCAAGCAATACGTTGCCGACTTGGTGAGGAACTCTCTCACCCTACAGAAGCTGAACGAACAATTCCGCCATATCGCCCCCAGGCTGGATATCGTCTCATTCTATGAGACCTTGCCAACTCCCCTCGCACTGAAAAGTGCCCGTGTCATCGTGCTCGAGAAAGACTCTTCTGTCTTGGGCTATCCTGGAGAAGTATCGAAGGCACTGAATGCGGATCACCATGGCGTATGCAAGTATGAAGATCGCCAGGATCCGAATTACATCGTCGTCAGAAATGTTCTGAAGAGCCTCATGGCAAGAATGATGGTTAGAAATAACTCAAAAAGACCAGAACTATCTGATCGTCGAGCATCTCTCCAACTCAAAGCTCTGCTACATCTACCGGAACTCCCAGGAGTCGACTACACTTTCTTTCGCGATCAGTGGACGGAAGGCACCAATGAGTGGATCCTCCATGAGAAACATTTCGCCGAGTGGCAAGACAGCCTCGAGCCGCAGCATCAACTCCTCTGGTTGAGTGGTAGCCCCGCCACCGGGAAGTCTGTCCTGGTTTCATTCATCATCAACCATCTGGTGGAACGTGGCCGCAGGTGTCAGTACTTCTTCATCAAATTCGGAGATCGAAGAAAGAGGACGCTGAGCCTTCTCATTCGGTCTCTGGCCTTTCAAATTACCCAAGCTGTTCCGGAGCTCTTGGAGAGTATCACTGAGCTATCAGAAGAGGGAGTCGATTTTGAAGCCGTAAATCCAAACATACTTTGGAGTCGCATCTTCAAATCGGTACTGTTCCGATTCGCAGACACCCGGCCACTGTATTGGGTGATTGATGGTCTTGACGAGGCGGAAAACCCGCGAGCATTGGTGAAGATGCTATCGGAGATATCCGCATCATCGATACCAGTACGGATTGTCATGACAAGTCGCAGAACATCGGAGATCACCAGCGCCTTTGAAAAGCTACCCAAGAGCCTCAAACTACTCAAAGTCAGCACAGAAGGCCATCTTGATGACTTCCGCCAGTATGTAGATCAAGAGCTCACCGCACATGGATCCAGTGAGTTTCAAGCAGAGGTGCGACAGAAAATTATTGAAGCCTCGGAAGGTAACTTCCTGGTAGGTCCCCCGTTTCCAAATGAAAGATGCGATTCTGACGCAGAAGTGTTAGTGGGTTCGCTTAACGATCGAAAGGATCAACCAGTGCCACACCGAGTCCGATGTCCAGGCAGCACTCCAGGAGCTTCCAGAAGGCATGGAAGCGTTGTATCATCGCATGGCCCGGCACATATCCATGCTTCTTAATCCGGGAGACAAGTCCTTAGCGAAAAGGATTCTACAATATGTCACGTGCTCGACTCGAACTCTCAACTCCTCAGAGCTTTCGCAGGCCCTGGAAGACGCGACAATCAACATACTGGACTTCTCGCGTGCAGCCATGGACCTATGTGGAGGCTTCGTGGTATTTGACAACAGCGGCAACGTGGCCATGGCCCATCAAACTGCCAGAGAATATTTGTTGAAAGAGGATAGCGAATGTCGTCCCTTCTCCGTCGAACCCGGAGCTGCACATAAGGAAATATTCCTGGGCTGTATGCGATGCCTCATGAAACCCGGCCTTCGCGCAAGATTGAATCGCGGGGACGTCCCGCTCTTCGTTGATTACGCCGCATCAGCGTGGTCTTCGCATTTGACCTCCGCATCCCCACAAGATGAAGAGACAGCGTCGACTCTGAGGAAGTTTCTGACGGGCAACTGGGTGTTGGTTTGGATACATACACTGGCACATAGTGGCCACCTGCGCGTTCTCGCTCAATCCTCCAGGGACCTTGCAAACTACTCCAAGAAGAGAAGAAATATCCCCGAGCACAGTGCTCGAGATGCCTCGCCACTTGAAAATGAGCTATTCGATAGCTGGTCTGTTGACTTCCTTCGCATACTGGGAAAGTTCGGCAGCACGTTGCGACGCAAGCCGGACACGATATATAAAGCAATTCCACCGTTCTGCCCGAAGAGCTCTTCTATATACCAGCAATTCGGCAAACATGAAAGCAGAAACTTGGCTATCACCGGCCTTTCTATGGAGAAATGGGACGACTCACTGGCACGTCTGAACCTCGACAGCCGCCATTCGAAGATGGTATTCGCCTCTTCGGTCATTGCCAGGGGACTGAAGACTGCTGTACTTGTCCCTTCGGGGTGTGCTTACGTCTTCGAGTCATCCGATCTATCAGAGGCGAAATCCAGCCCAATCGAGCACGGAGAACGGGTACAAAGGATGCAGCTCAACAAGTCAGCCACTTTGATCGCCACGTACGGTTATCGTACTATCAAGGTCTGGGAACTGTCAACTGGCACGTGCAAAGTGTCAGTCGATAGCCCCGAATCGAAGACGAGACCGTTGTGCATGGCTTTCGTACAGAACAGCTCCACAATTCTCATTGGAACGGACGACCGACGGATACGATCTCTACATCTCGAGAGCGACACTCCTTCACTAGAACTTGTCGCTGAGCTCGACGAGGTCGACCTCGAGGAACACTTTGCAAATGCGGCTTCTCACCTTACCATCAGCAACGATGGGACGCTGGCTGCTGTAGCATACCGACGATACCCTCTATCGGCATGGGAGATTGATGGGCCCATCCACGTTGGACATTGTCACAGAAAGAATGATGCGGTCGCAATGAGAGAACTTCGCGCCCTTGCCTGGCATCCGCACCTACCGCAACTCATTGGCATCAATCTGGAGGGCTTCTTGTTCAAATGGTCACCATATGAGGATGAAGTTGATGAGGTGCCAGCGTCCGCTACGGTACTGTCACTGAGCCACGACGGCGAAGTTCTAGCAACTGGTAACAGCCACGGTGCTGTGAGGCTGTATGCGACTGCCACGCTTACTCTACTGTACCAGGTGTCAGCTCAAAATCCCGTTTTCGGCCTGGAATTCAGCCCTGACACAAGGCGGATCTATGATCTCAGAGGGGATTTCGTCAACATCTGGGAACCGAACGTGTTGGTTCGCCTTACAGAGCAGTACAGCAAGGACGCAGACTCGGTCAGCGAGACATATAGCCGTCCTGGATCTCAAGGGGCCCTGTCAGTCCTCAGCGGCGCAGTAGATCCTGTCACAGTCGTTGCAGGGTCACCGAAAGGCCGATTTTACAGCTTCGGCACGGAGCGTGGTGTTGTAAACCTCCACGACGTACGAGCAGGGAGGATCGGGGCGGTCCATGTCTCACGCTCGAAGTTCGCCATAGAGCACTTGATATGGGGTGAGGATGGCAGGCACTTGTGTTTTGTCGACACCAGCAAGCAGCTCACCATCCTATCGGTGTCCGCTGTAGAAGGCTCGGCCACCCCTTCTGTCGAACAACGGGCTGCTATATCAATGAGGCAGGCTCTGAAGACGCCCATCATTCAGATAATATCTCGACCGGATGCATCCCAGCTCATGGTCGCTACTGCAACTCAAGTGTGCACTATTTCTCTCCAGACCTTCCAGATTGAAGCTGTGCGCGCTATGGGTGCCGACCACATCCACAAATGGGCCATACACCCCGAGAACCCGCAGCTAACGATAGGTGTTTCCACCCAATCGATTCACGTTGTCGATTGGAATTTGACTACGCACCATTTACTGCCCGTGAGATGGCCCGTGCAACAACCCGAAGAAACGCACAATCAGGGAGATGCTCCAGGACGCACCATTGAACAAGCACTCACGACGCGCGATAACAAGCATATCTTGCTACGAGTCACAGGTCCATGGATGCCGAATGGACGGCATTTCTACTTCTTTCAGGCCAGTCAAATCCAAAGTTCCGCGGGCATGGAGACGGCAGGGGACCCGAAGGAGCTGAGCGAAGGGTTCATTGACCTCAAAGCACTTGCCCAGGAAGACATCCCGAATATTTCTGTCGCATTGGCTTTTCTGTGGAAAGATCGTCTTTGCTACATTTCGAAGTCGTCTGCCATATGTCACACACAGATCCAGTGGGGACCGATGACTAGAGGTCCCGGGCTCCCAACGCAGGCCAGGAACAGTGGGGCCAAAAAGACAGTAACTACGCGATCATTGGGCGACAGCAGAACGCAGGAGCTTTTCACTCTACCGGGAGATTGGGTTACCCGGGGCTCGCAGATGTCTTACAGCTTATGGGCAGTCGAGAAGTCGCTCTTATGCCCAAAGAACGGCGAAGTGGCAGCTGTGAAGTGTGCAGGTTTGAGCTAGCGAACGCATAACTTTGGTACCATCACCTGTCAACTGGGCTAGGTGGCGCCGGCGCCGCGCCGGCGCAGGGCCGGCCCAGAGACCGGACCTACACCAACAACCCTCCTATCCCTAGCCCCATTGCCGGTGCCATCCCTTCGCAAACCACCAATTTCCCTTGCAAATTGCCATTTATGCCACCTCCTTTTATCCATCCCTTCGCCCACTCTATTACCGCGGCTCCCGTTACCTCTATTTTTTATCATTTTTCCTATTACAAGGTAATTACCTATATATATATATATAAAGCGCTAAGCGCCCTATATTTTGCTTTATAATAAACCACGCGTTTTTATTAATATAGTAGTAATTAAACGTAATTTGCCGACTAAAAATCCGTTATACTATTAAAAAAAAGCACTTTTTACCCGAATTAAACATATTTTTAGCTTTATACGCCTTAAACCCTTATTATTTATTAAACTTTTTAAAGCCTGCCGTACCGTTTATTAAAATATTAGCCCATTTCCTTAAAGTACCGAGCCGCTTTAAGCACTATATATATATATTAATTCTTTTTTATTATTATTATAGCATTTAAAAACGCTGCTTTTTTTATAAAAAATTAAGATAAATAGCTTTATATAATTTTCGTTAAAGCTAAGAAATAAGAGGTCGAAAATTACGTTGACCCCTTTATCTTAGAAAAAGACAAACCTTTTACACCTATTAAACCTATTTTACCGTCGTTAATTATTTTTTAAATCGGCGCTACCCGTGTTACGTTTTTTATTAAAGAAAATATAAAAAAATAAAAGGTATTTATAAAAAAATATATTTATTTAACCTTTTTATATAATAAATATATAACTTAAATACGTATTATTTTTACTTTTATTTACGATATTTATAACGAGTATTATTAACGTTTTTTTTATAACGAAAAATCCTTTTTTGTATAAATTTTAGCATTATAACGTTAATTTGCTTTATTAATTATAGTTACTTGTAAGTAATTTAAGGCTTAATAAATAACTTTTAAACACTTTAAGTTATTTATTAAGTATAACGAATAGTTTTAAGCTTTTGAGGTATTATATAAAACCGTAAAGAGTTAAAAATACTTTATAAAAAATAATTATAACGTATTTTTCGATATTTTTAGTATTATTAAGCGTTAAAGCCCCGGTTTTGCTAACTATTATTAAAAGAAAACTATTAAATATGAAAAAAAAGTAAAAAAGCTAATTAAGCCCTTTTTTTAATTAAATTTTTATAAGAAAAGTTATAAATTAAAAGCTTAGTTAAAGGCATAATTAATATTTTCGTAGCTTTTTTATTTTTAGGTATAAATGTTAATAATAATAATAAGAAACTTTTTACGGGCAAAACTTTTAATAAACTTCTTAAGTGCCTTTATAAGCGTAACTAATACCGGAGCCTTTATTTATATTATTATATTACTTTATTAATAACGCTTCCTTATTAGATAGCTTATAACGAGCCCGCTGTTAAAGTTGCCACTTAAAAGGCATAAAACTTAGGCATTGCTGCTTAATAAGATATTAAAGCTTAAAAGCTATATAAATAGCGTGTTAAAAAACGTTAATAAAAGGCATTATAAGTTTAAAATAGCGAGAGTAGTTAAAAAGTTAATATAGTTAATATAGTTTTAATAAGCGTTATAAATAGTGGTTAGGCCGCTTTTTCCCCGTTAAGTATTTTTTATGCTTATTACGCCTTTTTTATTAATAAAATTACGAGCGCCGCCCTTTTTATAGCTTTTTTGCTTTTTAAGTGGCTTTTTAGCGATTATTTTATTTTTAATACTGGCGCTAACTTTTATATTTGCTATAATTATAGTAGATTTTATTAATTTTAAGAGATTAACGACGACGATATAATATTTGTTAAAAGTTAGGCTTATTAAATAATAGGTAAGGGTTAAATATAAATCGATATTAATAACGGTAAAGTAAACCGTATATTATTAATTAACGTCGTTTATATCTTAGACTTTTAAGCTAATTTAGTTTTTTATAGCTTTTTTAAGGCTTAAAAAGTTAATTAATATATATAAAAAAACATCTTTTTTAAAAAAGGGCTTAGTATTATAGCTAATATATAATAATATTATGGCTAATACCTCCTTGATTTTTATACGTAGGAAAACGCCGCTTTCTCCGTTGCTTTTTAAGCCCCTTTTTTATTAAAAAAAGTAAAAGGACTGTTTTAATATCGACGCTTTAGTTATATTGGAAAAAAAGCTTTTAAACACGTAGTTTTTGCTATTTATAAAGTCGATATTATTAGTTTTAAGGTTTTTGAATATAAGGCTTATAACTTAGTTAAAGTAAAAAAAATCGTTTTTTGCCGGGCTTTTAACGTAATTATAACCCGCTTTTATTATAAAGTTTATTAAGATTTATTTTTTTTTAAAAAAGCATATAACGGGCTTAAATACGCTTTTTATGCTATTAATAAAGTTATAGGCATAGTATACGTAAAACTATTTTACGACTTATTTTTTGGTAACGAGGCTTTTTTATTTGTTAAACGTATATGTTGTTATGCGAAAGTTTAATATTAATGTTTAGTAGTAATTTTTAATATTAATAGTGCTAATAACCTTGCTTTAAAGGTAATTAAGTAGTGGGTTAATTTATTTAGCTGCATTTTTAAGGTTTTTACGCCACGTATATAAATATAAAATAAGTTTTTAAAAAGATATAGAAGCATTTTTAATATTAAGGTAAAGGCATTTTAGCTAGGTGCTAAACTCCTAGAAAACTTTTAGCTAGAGGCTATGAAAGTAGCTGTTTATTTTTATAACTATATATTAAGCTAAGCATATAACTAGAAAACCCCCTTTGGTAAGTTATAAGGGTAATTATGTACTAATAAACCTGAGGCATTTGCGAAAAAGTTATTTATTCCCTTTATTACCTATTTAAAAATATATAGATGTTAGGCTTACCCTTTAACCGTAAATGCGTAAAAAAAGCGAAATAAACTCTAGAAAATGGCGCCTCGCGCTTATATTAAGTATTTTGTGGGCTATAAATCTACTAATATTTATAAGATATAGGTACTAGTTAAAAACGAGGTCTTGTATATAAAAAACGTTATATTTAACGAGAAAACTTTATTTAACCTATAGGATAAGCCATTTAATAATTAGTTAATATGGGAATATAACGCATTTAAATACGAAATTATTAACTTTGTAAAACTTTTTATTAAAAATTATATAATAGTGGCTATTAATTATATAAAAAAGGACTTTTAAAACATCTCTTTTATTATTAAATTATTAAATAACGATATTTATAAATATAAAAGTATTAATAATTAATAATAACTGGCATAACGCCCCCTTGCGCCGCTTAAAAAGGTAAATAAAGGTTAAAAAGGCTTAAAAACGGCTTAAAGAAGCTTAGAAAGCACGGTTTTTATTATAAATATTAAAAAAGCTTAATAACCTTTTAAAGCTTTAAAAACGCTAATTTTAAAATTTTTTAATAATATAAGTAATATATTATTTCTTACTTATTTAATTAATAAAAGGCACGTATTAAAAACCCGCTTTATTCCCTTATTTTTAATTGCCTTATTAAAAACCGCCTTAAATACTTTTTTTTAAACATTTATAAACTTTTTAACCTTTTTTTTAATAAAATTACTTAATTAAAGCCCTAGCCCTAACTTAAATGTAAAGTGGTTACGAAAGAATAAGGCAAACTTTAATAATATTTTTAAAAAACGCACCCGCGGCGGCTATTATGTTATATAAGCAATATTTACCGTAAAAAAAAAACGACTTTATTACTAAGACCTAACATTTAAACCTTAAAAACATAAGCATATTTATAATTACTTTTTTGCTTAATAGTGATTTAAAGTAAAAAAAATGGCTTTTAAAAATCTCTAAGATTAAGAAATGTTTAAATAAATTAAGCAAGAGGTACCCTTAACCGCTAATAAGTAACTAATCCCTTTAAAATAGGTATATAAGTATAAGTTTAATAAATATAAATACCTCTCGAAGTTTAAGGCTTGTTTTTATATTTACGGAGATTTATAATAAAATAACGGTTTTAATACTTATGTCGCTACTTTCGCTACGAAAGTATATTGAATATTAACCGCTATAATTATATATTTTAATTTTAAATAATATTAATATAACGTTATAAATGTTTTTATTAATAATATATTAAGTTATAAAAAATACGTTAAATACCTTAAAAGTTATAAATATTACGGCTATTACTTATAATTTTTTTACGCTTTTTATAAATTTTAAATAATATTTAAATTATAATAAAAAAACTTTTTTGCCGCTTTATAAAACTTAAAACTTAAAAAATTATTATAAGAATTATGCTTTTTTATAAATAAATATATTATTATTTATTTTTATATAAATAATTTAATAGTTTATTTTTATAAAAAATATTAACGCTACGTTAAATTATTTATAAAAAGGCTTATAAAACGTTTTAAAATAATTATAATAAGAGAATTATAATAGTTTTTAAAAGTTAAAGTTTTTTAAAAGCGGGTAATACGCCGTATATAACTTTTATAGCGGTTATATATAAAAAAGTTAGTTAAAAATTTCGAAATTAATTTAGAATAAGCGCTAAAAACCCTTTTGCCACTTTTAATACTTATTTAACCCGCTACTAAAATATTAAATAACGCCAAAATATAGCTTTTTTAACGTAAAGCGGGCTTTTTATTATACGCCTTTATTATTATTTAATTAAATATCGTTTTCGCCGCCTTTTAATTAGCTTAATATATAACTAACCCGGGCGAAAATTACTTATAGTTAGCAAACCGGGCTATTACATATTATAATAATATTAAAAACTTTATTATATATTTTAATAAAAGTACGCTACCCCCTTATTTTTAATAGCACGTAAACGCTTTTTTTATCGATAACTGCATTAATAAAAAGTTTATTTAAAAGTATATAATAAAGTTATTTAGCAGCGTAATTATTTAAAGGTTTTTTAAATAACTTATAATAATTATTTTTAATATAAAAACGGAGTTATTAGGCCTTAATTACGCCGCTAGCGAAGCGTTATATATAAAGAGGCTATTTCGCGCTTTGTAATTTAACTTTAAAAAGGGCTTAGTTATTTATTATAATAATAAATAAATAATGCGCTTAATATATAAGGAGGCTTTTAAGTTATAAACTTTTTTTTAACACGTTAATATATATAATTATTAATTATATTAAAAGGCATAAAACGGCTTAATTTAAGTAAAATAAACTTTAATAAAAGATATAATAGCGAATAGATTAATAAAATCGCTTAATAAGGTTAAATTTATAAAAGCTATCGATATGTTTGGTTTAAAAAACATTAAAAAAAGGCTAAAAAATTTAAGTAAAAAAGAAAATATTACGGAAGGCATTACCAAAAATATTAAAAAATCGTTATAATTACTTAAATAAGTGCATTTTGCAGCCTTACGGCAAGCGCCGCGACGCTAAGAGGGTATGTTAACTGGGCTAGGTGGCGCCGGCGCCGCGCCGGCGCAGGGCCGGCCCAGAGACCGGACCTACACCAATAACCCTCCTATCCCTAGCCCTATTGCCGGTGCCATCCTTTCGCAAACCACTAATTTCCTTTGCAAATTATTATTCATGCCACCTCCTTTTATCTATCCTTTCGCCCACTTTATTACCGCGGCTCCCGTTACCTCCATTTTCCATCACTTTTCCCACTGCAGGGCAATTGCCCATATGTGTATATATAGGGCGCTGAGCGCCCCATATTCTGCTTTGCAATAGACCACGCGTTTCTGTTGACATCACCATGTATACGGTTCACGAGCCGTCGTTCGAGTAGGAGGGGTCTGGATACAAGTTGATGTATTTTCTTTTGAACCGGAATGCCATTCATCTCCCAAGTTGATCAGTTCATTCAACAATACGAAATAACAAGTTCCTCAAGCTGTTGGCTTCAAGCTGTTCTCCCACGGTAACGGCGCTTGGCACGAACTATTGCATCGTAGTATAGTAAGAGGGTGAAATAGGAGTTGGCGCAAAACCAAGATCGAAGAGAGACCCGTGTACTCTATTGGGCTTGGCCCTACACAATGCCTCCAGGGCACTAACAGAATCGGAACCAATGTGGTCTAAGTGGATGAAAAAGCATAACCCCAGGGGGTGTCCCTACACGAACTCCTATTGCATATCCATATCCATATCTCGGCGTGTCTGCGTTCAATTGGCAGAGAAGTCGTCTCCAGGGTCGTTAAATGAGAAGAAATCGGGCGGCGAAGGCATTATGCCCGAATACTCGCCGTAGCCCCCATTATTGGACTTCCGACTTCCGGGACTCGAGGACTTGTCGCCCGAAGATTGCTACTATTGTGTCAGACTCATGGTCTGGGACAAGCTGCAGCATGGGGAGACATGCCTTGGATCCGTCCTTGGATTTTCCCTGACCATATGACGCCGAGCCACCGGAGCCTTCTGTTCCAGGTGTTAGTTCTGGGCGACTCCCTGGGAAGACGGATAGGTGGAATCGTACTTGACTGCTTTCCTTTCGAACCCTCTGACGCCATGCTGAAGCTTTTCCGAGATGAAGTGACCGGTCGACCGCCCGTGGGAAACGCCTAAGGATATGATGATGATGATGATGAAAAGGCCGCAAAGTCTTCAAGGTAGTAGTGTATTTGGTCAAACGAGTGTGAGGGTACAAGCGAGTGTGGGTGTTCAAGCGAGTGTGGGTGGTTGAGCGAGTGTGTGGTGGTGGTGGTGGTCTGGCGATCATTCATCCATCCATCTCTGGAACCGAGATCCTTATAATGTCTTCAACGACTCTTCACGACGTTCGATCGTTGGTGCGAAGACATTGGGTGCTTGCTCCTCCAACGCGAAGGTCTCTTGTGGCATCATTCTCGTGACAAGGTTCTCCTCTCGGTGCCGGGGTCAGCCTACTACACGAGCGGTTCGTGTTGCTTGCATTACGAGAAGGTGAGGGTCTATCAATAGCCTTGCAGGCCCGCCAAGCCGGAGGATAGAAAGCGGCATACTAGTCGTCGCGCTAGAGCCAGAGAGCCCTACGATGTCGGTAGCTATAACCCCGTGATGTCATTGGCGTTGGCACGTTGGCATCTGGGATGGTGAAGGGGAGAAGCGAGCAGATGTGCCCAGGGGCCAGATTTAGATGCTTATGCCGTATTGCGAGAGACCCGGCCTGCCAATGAGAGGGCGTAGAGGGCCAGGTTGCAGGCTGAGGAGGGAAGCTGAGGGTTGCGTATCCGGGCAATACGGGAGTCCGGGCCTCAGCAAACAGAGTGGGCCTGGATTCTCGTGAGCCGCCGATCTGAGACAGCGTCTCCGGCCTGCACCCTCAAGTCTGTCCACTGTAGGGCTCCCTGTAGGGCTCCCTGCCCGCCACGAGGTGCTGGAACGTCCGGCCAATCAGAAAGCACAAACCGCCCCCCCAGCTGTCTGGTTTGGGCAATTCGTACGGCCCCACATGCCTGTGCAGGTAACATTACTGCCTTAGCTTGGTTACCTCCCTTCTGCACAGCCTCAAAGCAGCAGCATCAGATGGGCTTATGGGCAAACATTCCCGTCCGGAGCGGATTTCGCAGTCGGGGAAATACGCTCGTGGCTTGCGCCTGTCAACCGTCAACTCCATTTGACAATGGAGGCTGTGCCTGTGCCCGTGCCCGTGCCCGTGCCTGCCACTCGGACGAAACCTCTTGTCACCTCGCCCGGCTCCTATCCGGGTCTTCCTTTCCATGGTAGCATCGTAGGTACCCAGTTTCGCTGTTCCCGTTGGGTGGAATCCATGGACGTCGACGAGGTCCGAACAGCAGGAAGCGGGTAGGATTACATTCTCATTTGATAAGCGATGTCGATACGATGTCCCAGCCTCATGGTTGCCCTACTGAACCCCGTATGGGTCACGAAGATCTCGAGCTTGGCATGAAACATGAAACAATCGCCAGAGGCGCAAGACAACGCCGACTCGGGAGGAGAGGTGGAGGACACTATCATCCCCAGTCGGATAGTCAATTGTTGTTCCGAAGTCGTTCTCCAAGCGAGCCGAGGAACTATCTATCACTTATCCAACGAGTCAGTCATTCCTCTCATCATCCTCCAAGTCATTATTCCGATCATGTTTCTCAACCGTGATCACAGAAGTAGAATCCCCGTGCCGGTACTTTATGGCAGCCTCGGCATGCGAAACAGCCGCCAGCTACCCCATATGTGGGCTTCACCCACCCCGTTGTTGTGGCTGTGCCCAACTGCCGACAGCAGGATCGCCGGCAAAGCCGTTCGTCTCATTTCAAACGATCAGTTTTCCCGCTAAGATCTTCAGGCACAGGTTTTTTCTTTCCTTTTTTTTTTTCTTTCTCACGCCGTGGGGTTGAGGATGATCCGTCGATAGGTCGTCAGCCCCATATCGCGCTCGTCTTCGACCGACAGGATGATATGCATCGTCTGCATCCGCACAGGTCAGTCAGCAACGTTCCATCATCTTCGAACTTGCGCACCGGTTCGGGGCTTTCGCTTACGATGTTCAGCAGCGGCGTGATCCGCACGACCGAGCCGGCCTCGTTCAGCCTGGCGACGTGAACGTCGCGGCTGACGGGGTCGATCTCGCCCTCCTCGATGCGCTGGACGACCTCGCGGTAGTGGAACCAGGCGAAGCGCAGCTGGTCGCCGTCGGGGTCCCAGCTGGCGGCGGCGTCGACGACGACCGAGCCGTTGGCCTGGTAGTCGACCGCGAGCGCGGCCGGGCCGCAGGTGCCGTTCACGACCGCCACGGGCGCGTGGTTGGCGCCGGCGTAGTCGGCGCCCAGCGTCCACCGCATGCGCGCCGCGAAGTCGAACTGGTACGCGGGGCGCCAGCGCCAGATGGTGGCGAAGGCGCTGACGTGGACGTTGCCGTCGACGCCGACGGCCACGTCGCCCACGTCGCTGTAGACCGGGGAGCGCCCCGACGCGTCGACCAGGCGGAAGCGGCCGCCCCAGGAGCCCCACTCGGGGTGCCGGGGGTCGCCGAGGCCGTTGGGGATGAGCGGGAAGAAGGACGGGGTGTCGCCCTCCATGATGAACTCGAAGCGGGGGTAGTGCTCCCGGCCCAGCGCGCCCACGCGGATGTGCGTCTGCAGCCAGTCGTTGGTCACCAGCGCGCTGTCGGGGCCGCCCGCGTCGAAGTGCCGGTACGCCTCCCCCGAGATCCCGTTCCACGACGCCTGCGTGTACTCGCTGAACCCGTGCAGGCTGACCACGTAGAACAGCCCCGGGAACCGCGCCCGCACCCACGCCCCCGCGTCGTCCTGGTCCGAGATCGCGTACACCCGCAGCCGCGCCACGAAGGCCGCCGCCTCCGCCGCCGACCGCGTCCGCGTCACGTGCTGCAGCGCCTCGGCCAGCACGGCCGCGCCGCCCCAGAGGCAGACGTAGAGGGGATCGTCGTCGGGGTCCGCGGCGTCGGCCGCCTCCACGAGCGCGCGGGCGGCGTCGCTGGGTTCGAGCTGCAGGGCGGCGAGGCCGTAGACGGGATGGCCGGGGTAGACCCTGGCCTTCAGAACGTCGGCGTCGGGGTAGGGGGCGGCGGCGGGGACGTGGGCGTTGAGGTTGGCGCGCACCTTGGCGTAGCCGTCGAGCACGGCGTGGACGGTGGGCACGTCGATGGAGTCGTTCTTCCAGACCGAGGTGGTGACGGCGAGGCCGCGCACGTCGAGCTCGTTCGCGTACGTCAGCAGCCGCACCAGGCTCATCTGGTCGTCCGGCTCGTTGCTGATGTCGGTCGCGACGAAGGTCCGCGGCCGGTGCGCGTACCGTGCCGTCGCGCACTGGCGGGCTTCGATGGCGGCGCCGAGGCCGAGGTGCGAGAGCACGCCCACGAGCACGGCGACGGCGTAGCGCCACGAGCCGCTGCTGCTGCGCGATTGATGAGGTGCCATCTTGGTCTACCGGTACCGCGTCCGAGACGGTTGTCAACGCTGATCAGCGAGGGGAGAAGTCCGGAACTGGCCGCGATCTCACGCTTCGACATTTTCCAGCAATTTATACCGCCGCCCGAAAGGCCTCACCGGTCCTCGTCCCGAGGCCATTGTGGGCATATTGTCACGCGTGGTCAGTCTTCTTGCATCACCAGTCCGCATTGTGTGGGGGTACTGCGGGGTGAAGTTCGTGGGGAGCAGAGTCTGCAAGGAACGATGCAAGGAACTAGCCAGTCGAGGCGGGGAGGATGGAGAACCAGTTAAATGCATCGAGGTTCGAGCACCGGCTTTGCCCGGCAATTCGGCCATGGCACAAATGGCGGTGGGAATCATCAATGCCGGTCAGGTTCCGTCTTCTTCTTGAGCAAGTGAACGAGGAAGTCTGTGCTTACTCGGTGTCTCATTCAATCTTGATTAGAGCTTTCAGCAATGCGTTCATGAACACCATCGGACTCGTCAATCCACATCCAGGTAGCCAGGTGCTGTAGACAAACGCCAAGCAATACCGAGGACTGGGGCCCGGACGGTTCTTGTTAGCCGCGTTGGCTTTCCGACATGGGACCGGGCGAGCGACTGCCGGCGGCCATCGGCACTTTCTCGCGTGGTGTCCCAGCATATTTCCGACCTCTTCTCGAGCGTTGTCTCCACAGGTTTCCCATGGGCAAGGAACCGGCTCACTCTCCGATCCGATGAGGCGACATTCACATTCGTGACGACAGAACACTGGTCCAAGATGACGGAAACACGGCATGCTTTAGCAACGGAGTCTGCCTGGGTATTATATTGTACACGTATATACGGGGTACTTGAGATGGGGACTATAGTTATCGTGTATCGTAGGTATGGTATTGTTATGCTTTAGTGCTTTTGACGATTTGGTGCGTCGGGGTATCTTAGCCCAACGCCTAATACATGGCTATTCTGGGCGGATAGAATAGTTTTCCTGCCCTAGCCTGCCACCGCTTTACATGCGGTAGCCTTTGTAGCCCTGGTCCGGGCGGTGGTAGAGCGACAGGCCTTTGTCCCAGCGGTTTTGCTGGGTTTGGGGGGTCGGACCACCGCCGATCGCCGGGTCGAGCGGCTTGCCGGCCTCGTACATGGAGTCGAGACGCTCCAGGGCGTCATCGTTGCCGACACGGCGCTTACGCCACACCCGGCGCAGCACCAAGATAACCGAAACCAGAAGTGCCGCTCCGCCGACGCCGCCCGCAATGCCCGCGGTCTGGGCCATAGAGAGGCCCGGCTTGCCACCGCCGCCCGAGGACTCCGCCTGCTGCAGGTCGCCCGCCGACGGCGCTACCGGGGCGGCTCCGGTGGAGGAAGACATCGCCGCCGCCGGAGTGGTGTCAGCTGCTGCGGCCGTGGTAGTCATTGAAGCCGGCACATTGGTTGCCGAAGGACTGGACGTCGCTGAGCTGGTAAGGCCGATGCTATCGGCAATTGACTCGGTAAGAGAAGAAGTGGCGGAAGTGACTGAAGTGGCCAGCGTAGTGCCGATTGTCGAAGAAGGAGTAGATTCCGTCGCGGACGATACTGAATCGGTAGAAGTGGAACTCTCAGAGGAAGTCGAAGAAGAAGATGAAGATGAAGAAGAGGCGCTCTCGGCGGGGGCTTCGATTGGGTTTGCCACCGGGCCAGGAGAATCCGTGGTCTCAGGAAGCCCGGTCACTGTAGAACCAGCGTCGGTGGTCGATGCCGGAGTGCCGGTGGAGGTCGCACTCGCCTCGGCCGTGGTCGTGTCGCTAGTGCTCTCGCTCGTGCTCGACGAGGTTGTCGAGGTTGCCGAAGAAGTGGAAGACGAGCTAGAGGTTGATGTCGTTTGGGTATCCTCGCTGTCGCCGCCACCATTGTCACCGCCACCGCCGCCGCCGCCGCCGCCGCCGCCGAGCCCCAGGTCTCCGGTCACATCACCTAAAGTGTCACCAATGTCCCCAAGAAGGCCCGCCATCTTGGAAAATGAATGTTGTCAAAAGGAGAACACCAGGTCCGACGAAAATAAAGGTGGGTATCTTTAAAAGAAGGCAGGAACAAAACGAGTTGCGGTTCGCTGCTTTCACAATGAGCTGGGCTGCCGGCTGTCCAGGCAGTAAAGAGGAAGGAATGACAAGAAAGAAGAGACTTGAGATGACGGAAAAGGGTAATCTTGGAATCGAGGAAATGCCCGGATTCTTCAAGCGCCAGCGAGGTGCCAATCATCAATGGATGTGCAAGATCGTCATCCATCCCGTCAGAGGCAGCCCGGGTGAGCTTGTTGCGGTGTTGATCCGAGTCTCTCGGCCACAGTCCCCGTTTCAGGTTCCCTGCCAAACCTGCCCTGGCCTGCCTATCTCTGCCTGCCCTGGCTGGAGGATCGGCAAGAAACAGGTGCGCAAAAGGACAGCCCCACGGGCCTGGCGCATAGCCATCCCTGACGATCAAACGGCAGCAGCTATTTCCGTGTCCATTCGTTTTCCTCTTGCTGGTGTGCCGCCGCCTGCTAAGACCTGGCACGCCTGGCAAGCCTGGTTACTTCCCTTGCCGAACCTCTGTGCAGGCCCTCCCCCACGTCCCGCGTGGCTGGATGAAGCAGTGCAAGCTTTCCGAGCCTATCTGAGCACCATCGCCACGTTCCCTTGGACCAACATTGGACAAGTCTGGGCGTCCGGTCTCTGTCCGGCGACCCCGCGACTCTGCCCGCGACTTGGCCAGCTTGGGCGAGTTGCACACTGAACGACTGCTGAACAAAAGGCCAGCCAGGGAACTCGTCTTGATCATCAGGGTCTGCTTGTGAAGCACTGCCCCTGCCGATCCGTGATCCTGGGTAAGGTGCCTTGGGTGCCTTACTGCACAGAGCTAGGCATGCTAGTACGGGCAAAGGAGGTACGGAGTTGCGTCGTCAACCGTCAACGTGGCCCGCGCCCGCAATGCTGCAGCCCTGCAGTGCGGGTGTTGACGGCAAGGACGGCACGGGCGGCGGGTGGGCGGTCGACTTCTTTGCCGACGTCACAGATATCGGTAGGGCTGTTTAGACCACCTGAATGCTGCCAACGCTGTCCTGGTCAGAATATCCATGGCCTGCAGATGCGTGTTTGGAGTCCCAGCGAGTGGAATTCCAACGCCGCCTGGCCGCTACTGTCGTTTCCAAACGGAGTGTCGCGCCCCACTTCAAATTTATATGTGTTACCCCCTTAAAATCAATCGCACCAAACACACACACCAACTACAAAAACCATTTGCAACCGCCTCGCCGTCGCCCCCTTTAATAATATACTAAACAAAGCTTTAACATATTAGCTATCCTATCGCCATTTTAATTTTTTAATGTTTTTAATAATAATAAGCGCCCTTATTAGCTTACCGTCGTTAATTACCCCTAACGCCGCCCGTATTTTACTCGACCTCTAACGTAAGTTTTTTATACTAGCTAGTTTTAAGCCTTATTAATAAGTGTAAAAACGTTAATTAAACCTTTTTTTAAACCTTTTACCTTACCTCTAAATAACCTAGTGACGGCCTTACTTTCCCGGGCGCGCGTTCTAAGATCGATACTCCGTAAAAAGGGCTAGCCGCCACGCTTTTAGCTAAAGCTACGGGGGCGTTTACGGTTATTTGCCATTATTATATAAATCGATAAGTTTACTAATAAAAATTATATTATTTTTTTACGAGATATGTTTTTTAAGCGTGCTAAAAAGCCTTTTATAAAGGCTGCTTTTATTAGTAATACTAAGGCGAACGGATTTTATAAAATTACTATTATAAAACGCATCGCTATTAGCACGGCTATTAAAAAATAAACTCCTATATAAAAACGCCTTATTATTAAATAATAATAACGATTAGCTTCTCGCGATAAAACACGTTTTTAGCCTCCCTTAAACCCGTTTTTTAAACTAGATTTTAAGTTATAGTTAAATTTTAAGTTATAGCCCGGTTTAAAGTTTAAATCCGCTTTTAAACCGGCACTTACTTTTAAGTTAAAAACTATATCTTTTTTTAATTTTAAGTTTAAAGCTAATCTCGAACTAAATCCGGCACCGGAGCTATTTTTTAAACTAAAAGTTAAGGTTAGAAAGTAAAATATCTCGCGCATATTTAATATATTAAGCTAAATTAAGTTATATATTAACGGTAAGGTTAGCAAGTCTAGGCTTATTAATATACGTTAGGCGTTAAAGGCTATTAATTTTATTAATTTTTATATATCCGTTATACGTTTTTTTAATCCGTGGCCCTGGGAAAATGATAGCCTTGCTATTTGCGTGGTAAAGTATGTTAAAGAGGAGCTTGATAATTAATATATGTGGTTATTTTTTTATACCGAAATAGAAGCTGGCCGGTAACGAAATAATAAGAAAGATTATATATACGAGGGTAGATTAGCGACGTTAATATAATATCCGTATAAATGTTTCGAAAAACACGCTATATAGGACTTTTTTTTTAACTTTTTTTATTAATATTATTTATATTTTATTTATTGTTTTACTTTTATAAAAAAGCTAAATAAAAAAGATATTTTTATTAAACTTTTTTATTAAATATTAAATCTTTTTGGCTTGGTAAATAAACGATTTTGCCTTAAAACGAACTTAGGAAGTTTATTTATTAATTATATATTATATTTAGTTATAATCCGCGCATTACTTAACGCTTTAATACTTTTAATAAGTCGTCCCTTTGCCGCGAAAGTAACTTTTATTATTTTAAAGTTAAAAAAAAGGTGTAATAAACATAAATTTATATTATAGTTTAATAAAATCGAAAAAACTATAGATTTTATTTTTTTGCCGAATTAAGATGTTTATTAAAGGCTTGCTAATAAAATAACGTGTTAATTTAGTATTAGTTATAAAAACTATT
>JAJJKE010000152.1:35000-37500 GCA_022376655.1 Xylariomycetidae sp. FL0641 | reverse complement strand
CCGGGTAGCTTTCGCGGGACATGTATGGTAGTGCTTACTTACACTTAGCGCGTTTATTAGCGGCAAGTACCTGCGCTTTGGGAGCCACGTAGGCATAGGTATAGGTTAGCTCTGCAGCATACGTAGGGTTAGTTAGGGGTAGGGTTAGGGTTAGGTTAGGGCTTAGGGTTGTATTGGATTCCTGTTTAATTGTATGTACAAAGGCTAGGGCTGAATAGTGCGATAGGGGCATGGAAAGGTGGAAGGGACAAAAGGTCCCTCACAGATTACCCTATAGGAGAGCGGAAATCCCGAACCACCAAAGCCTGAAACCCGCAAAATGCAACCTACCCACACCAACCACATACCATCCGATGCACCGAGAGCTGAATGTTCACGTGCCGCCCCCCCTTTTCCCGTACCCTTAGCACCCGCCGAGCTACGGCCATTTTCCTATGAAGTGGCACTTACCCTATGGGACGGCAACACCACACACGAGCCAACGCACGCCCACCCGTGGGGCGCGGTCCGACCAGGGCTGGGTGTGCGCGGGAGGGCCGTAGAGCGTGCCAGTCGCCGTGGTAAAAGGGCGTAGACGGGCGAAAACGACAAGGTCCCTCGCAGCTTACCCTATAGTACCACTGGAAATCGCAAACCGGCGGATCCCACAATCCGCAAACGGCACCCTGCCTCTACAAAACCAGCACCATTCGACTCGGCTTTGCGTGGCCTTTCGAACGGTAGTACTCTCGAAGTCGTAGCCCCAGCGGATCAAAAGTTGGTTTCCCAGCTTACCCTGTAGCGCAGATTTGAACACAGTTTACTCGGCGACGACGAGGTTTCATGGGACCCAACGTACACCATCGGATAGCCCTTTTTTTGGCCCATGTTTTGGTATATGCAAAGTTGGTATAGCATTCTTGGTTCGGTAGCTATGGGCATAGGTTGGAAATCGAAGATTTGAATATCGTAGTTGGTTCAAACTTTCGTAAACACGTCTAGGACTTTCTGGTCCAAAGTGAACAAAGTTCTTTGTACCCATTTTTCTCCACCACCAAACATTCCACCACGATACCGACTGGACATCGAGACTTTTCGCGGCGAGGGCTATCGAACGGTATATAGAACGTCGTCGCAGGCCTCACCGTCGCTGAGATTTTTTCCGGCCCCTACTTACCCTGTAGGTTACTTTTGCTTCCATGGCGATTTTCACCACTCCCCACCTCCGCAGCGCGGGTCTGCACGGCACGGACGTGCTAAGCAGAGCGTGTGCTATCCAATGGCACCGGTGCCTAGGCCGTAGGCCGAACTTGATTTGGGCCGGCTTACCCTATACGTACCAGTGCCGGCCAGCGTTGGGCGATGCGAAAAAATAAAGTCCCACCACCACCTATACCAACCGTATACCGGTGGATAGAGCACGGCGAGGGGAGTCGCGTGGTACTGGTCCCGTGGCCGTACGACGCGTGGTCGTCGAGCAATCGTGGTTGGAAGTTGGCTTACCGGGTAAGCCCGCTCGACCTTGCGGGCACCCGGGCCCGGCCGGATTCCGGAGCGCCGACGAGGTTTGCGCCGCGGGCACGGCACCCACCCACACGCCGCCCACACCGCTCGATAGCCCTCGCGAAGGGCTATCGAACGGTATACGGTTCACCTGTGTGCGTCGTCCGGGGTGGGCGTGGTGGCGCGAGAGGCCGTGGTGGTGCCCGGAGATGGTCACGTGACACCCCTCAGGGTGACCACCCACCGACCCTCCAACTTGCAACGCGTGCATCGCCACGGATACGCACCGCACACCAGTGCATCCCATACCATTCGATAGCCCTTCGAACGCTCTATCGAATGGTATAGGTCTCGTCCCGTCACACCTCGTCGTCGCCCCGTAATTTGGGTCTGAGGAAAAACTTCCTCCCCTGGGGGGGGGACCCCCCCCAGGGGTCACCAAAAGGGTTGAAAACACCATAGGAGCGAAGTTGGTTTTGACGATTTTGGGGGGTGGAAAAAGTTTTTTTAGTGACCTACTCCCCTACGGTGACCACCCCGGGGGGGCTACCCACCACCCACGGGGCACCACGCACCGCTGGGGGGGCGGCAGCGAGGGGGGGGACACGAGGGGGGGGGGAGGGAGGGCTACAGAGGGGAGGGGAGGCGACCACAAGGAGGGGAGGACGACGGTCGAATTTTCACCAAGTCAAAAAAAATGTGCAGGACGGGAGATGGTTTGTATGGCCGTGAGTCGATTTTTAAAATTTCCCATACAAAATGAATTTGTCGGTAAATGGTTTTCCGCACCGGAGTCGGCTGAGCATGGTTTGGGACCCAAGAGGGGTCGGTGGGTATATGAGAAAGCGAGCAGACTTGGTCTGCAGCGCGTCTCACCCAACGGCCTTAGCGCATCGAACCCACTAGCTGGGCACAGATTAGCGAGGGCAAGTCCGCTTCCAGTGCTGTTTGACTAGACTTCACCACTGGGTTGTATAAGCGGTCGCTCTAGCCTGTGCTTAAGAAGTACTGAAAAGGA
>JAJJKE010000152.1:12500-15000 GCA_022376655.1 Xylariomycetidae sp. FL0641 | reverse complement strand
GGTTGGAAATCGAAGATTTGAATATCGTAGTTGGTTCAAACTTTCGTAAACACGTCTAGGACTTTCTGGTCCAAAGTGAACAAAGTTCTTTGTACCCATTTTTCTCCACCACCAAACATTCCACCACGATACCGACTGGACATCGAGACTTTTCGCGGCGAGGGCTATCGAACGGTATATAGAACGTCGTCGCAGGCCTCACCGTCGCTGAGATTTTTTCCGGCCCCTACTTACCCTGTAGGTTACTTTTGCTTCCATGGCGATTTTCACCACTCCCCACCTCCGCAGCGCGGGTCTGCACGGCACGGACGTGCTAAGCAGAGCGTGTGCTATCCAATGGCACCGGTGCCTAGGCCGTAGGCCGAACTTGATTTGGGCCGGCTTACCCTATACGTACCAGTGCCGGCCAGCGTTGGGCGATGCGAAAAAATAAAGTCCCACCACCACCTATACCAACCGTATACCGGTGGATAGAGCACGGCGAGGGGAGTCGCGTGGTACTGGTCCCGTGGCCGTACGACGCGTGGTCGTCGAGCAATCGTGGTTGGAAGTTGGCTTACCGGGTAAGCCCGCTCGACCTTGCGGGCACCCGGGCCCGGCCGGATTCCGGAGCGCCGACGAGGTTTGCGCCGCGGGCACGGCACCCACCCACACGCCGCCCACACCGCTCGATAGCCCTCGCGAAGGGCTATCGAACGGTATACGGTTCACCTGTGTGCGTCGTCCGGGGTGGGCGTGGTGGCGCGAGAGGCCGTGGTGGTGCCCGGAGATGGTCACGTGACACCCCTCAGGGTGACCACCCACCGACCCTCCAACTTGCAACGCGTGCATCGCCACGGATACGCACCGCACACCAGTGCATCCCATACCATTCGATAGCCCTTCGAACGCTCTATCGAATGGTATAGGTCTCGTCCCGTCACACCTCGTCGTCGCCCCGTAATTTGGGTCTGAGGAAAAACTTCCTCCCCTGGGGGGGGGACCCCCCCCAGGGGTCACCAAAAGGGTTGAAAACACCATAGGAGCGAAGTTGGTTTTGACGATTTTGGGGGGTGGAAAAAGTTTTTTTAGTGACCTACTCCCCTACGGTGACCACCCCGGGGGGGCTACCCACCACCCACGGGGCACCACGCACCGCTGGGGGGGCGGCAGCGAGGGGGGGGACACGAGGGGGGGGGGAGGGAGGGCTACAGAGGGGAGGGGAGGCGACCACAAGGAGGGGAGGACGACGGTCGAATTTTCACCAAGTCAAAAAAAATGTGCAGGACGGGAGATGGTTTGTATGGCCGTGAGTCGATTTTTAAAATTTCCCATACAAAATGAATTTGTCGGTAAATGGTTTTCCGCACCGGAGTCGGCTGAGCATGGTTTGGGACCCAAGAGGGGTCGGTGGGTATATGAGAAAGCGAGCAGACTTGGTCTGCAGCGCGTCTCACCCAACGGCCTTAGCGCATCGAACCCACTAGCTGGGCACAGATTAGCGAGGGCAAGTCCGCTTCCAGTGCTGTTTGACTAGACTTCACCACTGGGTTGTATAAGCGGTCGCTCTAGCCTGTGCTTAAGAAGTACTGAAAAGGAAACCACAGGCCGGAAAGGGAAGCTAGCGGTCAAACGTTTGATTCCGCGGTAGTGCTTGGGTGGCTTTAAGGCACCTAAGCGCCGCTGCATAAAAAGGTAGTTACCCTAGTCTTTGCAAACCGTTTCGGGCGGGCGCCTAGACTTTTTCAAGTTCCGTACTTGCATGAAAACCGTTGCGTGGTCCTTTATACATGCCTAGAAGCTACGTTCTGAAAGGGACAGGCTCGGCGCCGGGGGACTCATAGCGGTTTTCGACCTCCCTAGCGTGCTGCTCGCAGCGCTATTATCTAGGATGCTCAGTAGCTGTTGGCGTGTTTCTCGCCTAACAGCCGCTGGATGGGCTCTGTGGATAGCTGGCCGCTGGCTAGACCTACCTACGAAGCATCGGGAGATACCTACCCTGCAGCGAACCTGGCGCAAGTTACCCTGTAACGAGCTACCCTGGAGAGCTGCGGGGGAAAGGTCTCCTCTCGGGGCCCGTAAGCCTCACCGTCCCTACCTAGTAGCGGCCGTGTGCGGTGGACCGGTGCCCTGGGGAATTCAGAGGGGAAAAGTGGAAGGCAGTTTGTGGTGCGATAGGCCTTGCCTTAACCGCTGCACTGTCCACCTTTACAGGTGTCACCGTAACTAATTCTTCCGTGCTGCAAAGCGCGGTTGGCCAACCCCGGCGTACGATAGTTACCTGGTTGATTCTGCCAGTAGTCATATGCTTGTCTCAAAGATTAAGCCATGCATGTCTAAGTATAAGCAATTATACAGCGAAACTGCGAATGGCTCATTAAATCAGTTATCGTTTATTTGATAGTACCTTACTACTTGGATAACCGTGGTAATTCTAGAGCTAATACATGCTAAAAATCCCGACTCACGGAGGGATGTATTTATTAGATTAAAAACCAATGCCCTTCGGGGCTTCTTGGTG
>JAJJKE010000152.1:0-5000 GCA_022376655.1 Xylariomycetidae sp. FL0641 | reverse complement strand
AGGGGTAGGGTTAGGGTTAGGTTAGGGCTTAGGGTTGTATTGGATTCCTGTTTAATTGTATGTACAAAGGCTAGGGCTGAATAGTGCGATAGGGGCATGGAAAGGTGGAAGGGACAAAAGGTCCCTCACAGATTACCCTATAGGAGAGCGGAAATCCCGAACCACCAAAGCCTGAAACCCGCAAAATGCAACCTACCCACACCAACCACATACCATCCGATGCACCGAGAGCTGAATGTTCACGTGCCGCCCCCCCTTTTCCCGTACCCTTAGCACCCGCCGAGCTACGGCCATTTTCCTATGAAGTGGCACTTACCCTATGGGACGGCAACACCACACACGAGCCAACGCACGCCCACCCGTGGGGCGCGGTCCGACCAGGGCTGGGTGTGCGCGGGAGGGCCGTAGAGCGTGCCAGTCGCCGTGGTAAAAGGGCGTAGACGGGCGAAAACGACAAGGTCCCTCGCAGCTTACCCTATAGTACCACTGGAAATCGCAAACCGGCGGATCCCACAATCCGCAAACGGCACCCTGCCTCTACAAAACCAGCACCATTCGACTCGGCTTTGCGTGGCCTTTCGAACGGTAGTACTCTCGAAGTCGTAGCCCCAGCGGATCAAAAGTTGGTTTCCCAGCTTACCCTGTAGCGCAGATTTGAACACAGTTTACTCGGCGACGACGAGGTTTCATGGGACCCAACGTACACCATCGGATAGCCCTTTTTTTGGCCCATGTTTTGGTATATGCAAAGTTGGTATAGCATTCTTGGTTCGGTAGCTATGGGCATAGGTTGGAAATCGAAGATTTGAATATCGTAGTTGGTTCAAACTTTCGTAAACACGTCTAGGACTTTCTGGTCCAAAGTGAACAAAGTTCTTTGTACCCATTTTTCTCCACCACCAAACATTCCACCACGATACCGACTGGACATCGAGACTTTTCGCGGCGAGGGCTATCGAACGGTATATAGAACGTCGTCGCAGGCCTCACCGTCGCTGAGATTTTTTCCGGCCCCTACTTACCCTGTAGGTTACTTTTGCTTCCATGGCGATTTTCACCACTCCCCACCTCCGCAGCGCGGGTCTGCACGGCACGGACGTGCTAAGCAGAGCGTGTGCTATCCAATGGCACCGGTGCCTAGGCCGTAGGCCGAACTTGATTTGGGCCGGCTTACCCTATACGTACCAGTGCCGGCCAGCGTTGGGCGATGCGAAAAAATAAAGTCCCACCACCACCTATACCAACCGTATACCGGTGGATAGAGCACGGCGAGGGGAGTCGCGTGGTACTGGTCCCGTGGCCGTACGACGCGTGGTCGTCGAGCAATCGTGGTTGGAAGTTGGCTTACCGGGTAAGCCCGCTCGACCTTGCGGGCACCCGGGCCCGGCCGGATTCCGGAGCGCCGACGAGGTTTGCGCCGCGGGCACGGCACCCACCCACACGCCGCCCACACCGCTCGATAGCCCTCGCGAAGGGCTATCGAACGGTATACGGTTCACCTGTGTGCGTCGTCCGGGGTGGGCGTGGTGGCGCGAGAGGCCGTGGTGGTGCCCGGAGATGGTCACGTGACACCCCTCAGGGTGACCACCCACCGACCCTCCAACTTGCAACGCGTGCATCGCCACGGATACGCACCGCACACCAGTGCATCCCATACCATTCGATAGCCCTTCGAACGCTCTATCGAATGGTATAGGTCTCGTCCCGTCACACCTCGTCGTCGCCCCGTAATTTGGGTCTGAGGAAAAACTTCCTCCCCTGGGGGGGGGACCCCCCCCAGGGGTCACCAAAAGGGTTGAAAACACCATAGGAGCGAAGTTGGTTTTGACGATTTTGGGGGGTGGAAAAAGTTTTTTTAGTGACCTACTCCCCTACGGTGACCACCCCGGGGGGGCTACCCACCACCCACGGGGCACCACGCACCGCTGGGGGGCGGCAGCGAGGGGGGGGACACGAGGGGGGGGGGAGGGAGGGCTACAGAGGGGAGGGGAGGCGACCACAAGGAGGGGAGGACGACGGTCGAATTTTCACCAAGTCAAAAAAAATGTGCAGGACGGGAGATGGTTTGTATGGCCGTGAGTCGATTTTTAAAATTTCCCATACAAAATGAATTTGTCGGTAAATGGTTTTCCGCACCGGAGTCGGCTGAGCATGGTTTGGGACCCAAGAGGGGTCGGTGGGTATATGAGAAAGCGAGCAGACTTGGTCTGCAGCGCGTCTCACCCAACGGCCTTAGCGCATCGAACCCACTAGCTGGGCACAGATTAGCGAGGGCAAGTCCGCTTCCAGTGCTGTTTGACTAGACTTCACCACTGGGTTGTATAAGCGGTCGCTCTAGCCTGTGCTTAAGAAGTACTGAAAAGGAAACCACAGGCCGGAAAGGGAAGCTAGCGGTCAAACGTTTGATTCCGCGGTAGTGCTTGGGTGGCTTTAAGGCACCTAAGCGCCGCTGCATAAAAAGGTAGTTACCCTAGTCTTTGCAAACCGTTTCGGGCGGGCGCCTAGACTTTTTCAAGTTCCGTACTTGCATGAAAACCGTTGCGTGGTCCTTTATACATGCCTAGAAGCTACGTTCTGAAAGGGACAGGCTCGGCGCCGGGGGACTCATAGCGGTTTTCGACCTCCCTAGCGTGCTGCTCGCAGCGCTATTATCTAGGATGCTCAGTAGCTGTTGGCGTGTTTCTCGCCTAACAGCCGCTGGATGGGCTCTGTGGATAGCTGGCCGCTGGCTAGACCTACCTACGAAGCATCGGGAGATACCTACCCTGCAGCGAACCTGGCGCAAGTTACCCTGTAACGAGCTACCCTGGAGAGCTGCGGGGGAAAGGTCTCCTCTCGGGGCCCGTAAGCCTCACCGTCCCTACCTAGTAGCGGCCGTGTGCGGTGGACCGGTGCCCTGGGGAATTCAGAGGGGAAAAGTGGAAGGCAGTTTGTGGTGCGATAGGCCTTGCCTTAACCGCTGCACTGTCCACCTTTACAGGTGTCACCGTAACTAATTCTTCCGTGCTGCAAAGCGCGGTTGGCCAACCCCGGCGTACGATAGTTACCTGGTTGATTCTGCCAGTAGTCATATGCTTGTCTCAAAGATTAAGCCATGCATGTCTAAGTATAAGCAATTATACAGCGAAACTGCGAATGGCTCATTAAATCAGTTATCGTTTATTTGATAGTACCTTACTACTTGGATAACCGTGGTAATTCTAGAGCTAATACATGCTAAAAATCCCGACTCACGGAGGGATGTATTTATTAGATTAAAAACCAATGCCCTTCGGGGCTTCTTGGTGATTCATAATAACTTCACGAATCGCATGGCCTTGTGCCGGCGATGGTTCATTCAAATTTCTGCCCTATCAACTTTCGATGGCAGGGTCTTGGCCTGCCATGGTTACAACGGGTAACGGAGGGTTAGGGCTCGACCCCGGAGAAGGAGCCTGAGAAACGGCTACTACATCCAAGGAAGGCAGCAGGCGCGCAAATTACCCAATCCCGACACGGGGAGGTAGTGACAATAAATACTGATACAGGGCTCTTTTGGGGTCTTGTAATTGGAATGAGTACAATTTAAATCCCTTAACGAGGAACAATTGGAGGGCAAGTCTGGTGCCAGCAGCCGCGGTAATTCCAGCTCCAATAGCGTATATTAAAGTTGTTGCAGTTAAAAAGCTCGTAGTTGAAACCTTGGGCCTGGCTGGCCGGTCCGCCTCACCGCGTGCACTGGTTCGGCCGGGTCTTTCCCTCTGGGGAGCCCCATGCCCTTCACTGGGTGTGGTGGGGAACCAGGACTTTTACTGTGAAAAAATTAGAGTGTTCAAAGCAGGCCTATGCTCGAATACATCAGCATGGAATAATAGAATAGGACGTGGTGGTTCTATTTTGTTGGTTTCTAGGACCGCCGTAATGATTAATAGGGACAGTCGGGGGCATCAGTATTCAATTGTCAGAGGTGAAATTCTTGGATTTATTGAAGACTAACTACTGCGAAAGCATTTGCCAAGGATGTTTTCATTAATCAGGAACGAAAGTTAGGGGATCGAAGACGATCAGATACCGTCGTAGTCTTAACCATAAACTATGCCGACTAGGGATCGGACGATGTTATTTTTTGACTCGTTCGGCACCTTACGAGAAATCAAAGTCTTTGGGTTCTGGGGGGAGTATGGTCGCAAGGCTGAAACTTAAAGAAATTGACGGAAGGGCACCACCAGGAGTTAACGGATTCCGCAGCGTCTCTGCTCCGCAAAGCGGCCTGCACGGCAGGTTGGTGGGCGTCCCTCAACACCGCTAGTCAGCCGCTGTTATGGCGGCTGGCGACATCCCTAAATTGCTGGGACTCCCTTAAACTCACAGCGACCAAGCCGTCCCGGAAACGGGTGCGGTGGCCGGGCGTAATGGCTCCGGGTATGGTGATACTGTTGTGAGGTTGGGTGACCAGCAGCCAAGTCCCTCCGTAGGTGGGAAAGGTTCAGAGACTAGACAGGGATGGACCGAGCCCGAGGCAGCTTACCCCGTAACAACCTACCCTGTAGCGAGTTACCCGGTAAAACTGCCGGGCAGGCCTAAGATATAGTCCGTCCCCGGGCGAAAGCCCGCGTGGTACTTGCTTCACCGTAAGAAAACGGGAGCCTGCGGCTTAATTTGACTCAACACGGGGAAACTCACCAGGTCCAGACACAATGAGGATTGACAGATTGAGAGCTCTTTCTTGATTTTGTGGGTGGTGGTGCATGGCCGTTCTTAGTTGGTGGAGTGATTTGTCTGCTTAATTGCGATAACGAACGAGACCTTAACCTGCTAAATAGCCCGTATTGCTTTGGCAGTACGCTGGCTTCTTAGTGGGACTATCCGCTCAAGCGGATGGAAGTTTGAGGCAATAACAGGTTAACCTTTCACAGGCCTGTAATAGTAGACCTCGGTAAATATTCTGCTAGTCTGTACTTTTATCTCTTTGAGGGAAGCCCCTCGCTATCGGGAAGAGAAACAGCCTCCGGCTGGTAGTA
>JAJJKE010000151.1:0-40412 GCA_022376655.1 Xylariomycetidae sp. FL0641 | reverse complement strand
TTATTTATATATAATTACTATAAAAATTTTAAGAATTAAGTTTTTTAAGAGATAAAAAGAACGAAATTATGGTTATAAAGTTAGAACGGGCTTTTTATAGGCTTAAAAAAGCATTATAATTATAGTTTAATAAATTTACCTCGTTTTTTAAAGGCGCTAAAATAATATAATTAATAAAAAAACTTTATATATTTATAAATAAAAAAGTGGTAATGTTATTTTACGTTAATAATATTTTATTATTATATTAAAAAAAATATAAGCTTTACGTTTAACGATTAATTATTTTTTTAAAGACAAAATACAAGATTTGAAGTAAAAGACCGGTTAAGTGGTTTTTAAAAATTAAAATTATTTATAATCGGGTTAAGCAAAAAGTATATTTAACATAAAACAGGTATATTAAAAAAATAACACGTAAATTTAACTTAATTAATAATAAAGTTAAATTATTAATTATATTAATATTAATTACTTTATTTAAAAAGCATAAAGGCATTATTAATAAAAAGTTTATTAAGGCTTATTAAAAAAAAAGTTAAATCGATTTTTTATATTATAATAATTACGCGCTTAAACGTTACGAGGGTAATAACATAGTTATTTTAGCATTTAATAAATTTATTAAAAAAATATTATAATGCCGTAGCCTAAACGATCTGGTATTTTTATTCGACTTGTTTTTTTATTATATAATATAACAGAGATTACGATAAAACGTTTATAATAACAAGTAATGCTTTTTTTATAAACGACGAGGCGTTATAGTAGTTTTTATAAAAATATATAATATTACTATTTAAAGGACTGGTTATTTAAAAATCAAGACTTTAAAATATTATTATTATAAGTACCACAGAAATAAAACTTTTTAATATTAAGCGCATTATTAAAAAGGCGATAGCTTTATAACGATTTATGCGAGATATTGTTTTTAATTTTAATAAATTATTTAAGGTGTATTATAATAATTTATAAATTATACGTTTAATAATTAAAAAAGGGTAACGTATATTAATTAAGTTATAATATGTTAATATATAAAATATATAGTTTAAATAATTATACGGTAAGGGATTGTTTTATTTAAAGTATTTTAATATTAACGATATGTTTATAAATAAATTAATTAAGTTTTTTAATAGGCAAAAGTTTAAATATTTTAAGGCGTTATTAAAGATAGTAGATATTTAATAGGAAGTTGACTTAGTTAAGGGAAAGGTAAAAGATAATTAAGCGACCGATAAAGTTATTTAATATTTAAAGCATAATTAGTTATAATAAAAATTTATTTTTTTGCTATTAACTTTTTATATTAAATAGTCGGGAAATATTTTTAAAAAAGTAATGCTATTTATTAACCAGCTTTAAAAAAAAAGAATTAGTTTTTAATTTTATTTACGTAATAAAGGAAGGAATTTTATAAGTTTTAAATTATTTACTTTTATTTAAGCTATGCTAACTTTTTACGGCTTATATTAAGATTTTTTTAATTTAATTATATTATTAGTTAATAAAGTTAACGGCAGCGGTTATTAAACTTTAATTATATAAAATAAGTAATTAGCTTATTTTATACTTTTAAAAAATAAAAAAAAATGCGTTAATTTAAGTTTATATAGTTTGGTTAAAAAAAGAGGCTATTTAAAAAGGGGATATAACTTTCGGGAGAGTAGATTTTTTATTAAATTTAGGGGGTGCTGGTTTTAACGAAAACTTATAGGGCCGGGGACTTATTATATTAAATTTTTAATTTAGGCTTAACGATTTAACGCTTTAAAATTACGGTATAATTTATAAAAAAATAGACTAATAACGTAATAATTACATTTTTTACTAGTAATTTTATAAGTATACGAAAAGATTTTGTTTAATTTAGGTTAAGGCATTTTTTTTTTATTATTTTTTTGCAATTAGCTAACGTTATTAATATAATTAACATAATTAACGCGGCTAGGAATGTTTTTATAAATTAATTAGCTTAATTATTTAATTAGGTTTGGGGGGTGTGTTATATTTAGACTTAATTTTGTTAGCGTTAAGGGTGGTTTATGTTACTTTTGGCATATAGCCACCGCTATATCGAAGTTTAGCCGGCTTATAGTAAATTTTTTATGTAACTTAGTTCTTAGCCGATGAAGCCCTCGCTTTTGATTTTTTGTTCGATAGATAATAGACATATATCACACCCTACGGGTAATTGTAATAGTGAACAAAAGACACAAGGTCCAGCATTTCTTGGAAAGCAGTCTTATAACTATCAACAGTATAGGCAGCTGTTTAGGAAGACCAAGGGCTCCCAGATTTTAACTTTATCAGATATTCTTCTGTCATGCACCAGAACAATCGCATAGAGGCTTGGCAGTAAGCAAGCAAGGCGGGGAGAGCCATGACTTGTCCTTGTCACCAGCTTAAATTGTTACTGGGCAAAGTGCCTACCAACAAAACGGACATAGGCTTCGCATAGGTTTGGTCTTCAGTAAACACTCGATTTGCTAAAGGAGTGTCATGGCAGCTTAGGTAGGTACTACATGGCGTATTATGACTCTTGTCGGCAAGACAGGCAATGCTGCTCAGCCGCTCTCACCCCGAACCTCGCCCTGGACGCTAGTCTGTCGATCCGCGCTGCTGGGCTCCACGACGTCCGTTTTCCACTTGCTGTCGTACTCGCGGACGACCAAGTAGAAGACCGCGCCAACGACCGCCGCGGCGGCGGCCAGGGCAGAGTACACCACCACCATCTGGGGGTCCCTCGCGACGGGCCCGAGCGCCAGGCCCAACGCCGAGCCACCGGCGGCGGTGAACTGCTCGAAGGTCTTGACCAGCGCCTTCATGTTCGTGGGGGCCTCGGCGTACGTGAACTCGTTCAGGGCCACGAAGCCGAAGATCTCGGCCGCCGCGACGAAGAGGTGGAAGGGCGCCTGGAGCCAGACGCTGACTTGGTTGGGCCGGTAGTGGGCCGCGCCGTCGGCTGCTTCCGCCGCCACCAGCGCGTCCTCGCACGCCAGCGGCGCCGAGAAGCAGGGGCCGCTGCGGTAGATGAGCTGCTGGACGCCGGCGGCGTAGGCCATGGCGACCGCGAGCAGGAGGAAGCCGACGGCCATGCGCGCCACGGGGCCCAGGACCACGCGGCGGCGCGCCAGCAGCGGGAACAGCCACGCCTGGATGAGCGGGTTGAGGAGGATGTAGATGAGCGGGTTCAGCGCCTGGATGGTGTCGTTGGAGATGCCGGCCAGCTCCATCGCGTTGGCCTGCGAGATGATGTTGTTCCCCGACTGCCCGAAGCACAGGTAGAAGACGACGAAGAAGACGAGCACCCGGCAGGCCCGCAGCCCCCGGCGCAGCTCCTGGATGAACGTTGATGTCCAGGGGACTGACCGGTCGTGGAGCCGTTGCTGCTCGCGTGGCTCTGCGGCACTCAAGTGAAACCCGGATCGCATGGCTACAGCCAGGATTTTAGCTGTATGCGGTAGTACGTTTCCCTCAGGTGGCACTTTCACTGATTGCTAGGTGAGTACTTCAGTAGATACAGCATAGGCGAAGAGGACTGGGAATCGTTCGCCCACTTACCTAAACGTTTCCTCCATATTATCAAGGGTACCAAAGATGCCCCCGAAAAGGACAAGGCCAAAAGGTATGCAGCCCAGAATCCTATCTTCTTCTCCATGAAGGTAGTTGCAAGTATCGACAAGGTTGCAATGTTTATCATCCTATCCACATAAATCAGCCTTTAGGATCTCCCCAGGGTACAGGCACCACCAACTGACCAATAGAACCAGTTGAAGGTAGACTGAACGGTGAGCTTAGAGTCCAGGATCACCAGTTCACCTCTCTTGGTGCGGACCACCTGCAGGGCGGATTGTGGTATTTGGTCGGCTTGAAACATGTTAGGTAAATCCGTCAAGGGCTGACCATGTATGCTTACCTAT
Source organism: Xylariomycetidae sp. FL0641 (assembly GCA_022376655.1). Classification (NCBI taxonomy): domain Eukaryota; kingdom Fungi; phylum Ascomycota; class Sordariomycetes; species Xylariomycetidae sp. FL0641. Next base: position 36,483 of record JAJJKE010000151.1, on the reverse strand, counting down.
GAAAGAGAAGATGACTGCATTGATGCCGCCTTGCCCCAATCCCATCAGCACCATTGCAGTAACTATCCCACCCAGTGTACTATTTCGATGGTCGATGGCAAAGGGGAGCGAGGTGACGAATAACACGACCTGCCCAGCCATGAATATGCTGGACCGTAAGTAAGCAACTACACCAAAGCTCACCGCAAATGATTGCACATACCTCAAGCTGAGAAGTAGAGTTGTACAGCGTCCCAACCGAGTGTCGGACGCGATGGCGAACGGCAAAGGAGTGAGGAAGCTGAAGAAAGAGAAGGCGTTGCTCATGATAGTTGCCGTGGATTGACCCAGTCCAAGCGCACCCGGAACATGCAGGTCTCCAGCCGAATTTTGCAGGTAGTTCTCTGGAAATACTTAGCCGAGTCAATTAAATTCCGTTTTCGGTCCTTACGCCATGTAACCGCAATGCCGAAGAACGCGAATCGCTGGGCAGCTACGGTGAAGGCCAGGAGCCAGGCCATGGCCGGAATCTTCTCCGGCACATGCCGAAGGTTGGCCACATCCTCTTCTGAAGCTATTCTCATAGGAACATCGATAGACGTGGCGCCAGGGAAGTTTTCGCCAGTGACTTCTTCGTGAACCGCTTTTTCTTCATCTTGACGTGAAAGCATGTTGGCTCCAGGCCTGAGCGCTTGATAGTGTGTCGAGATGCTCTGTGCTCACAGGTGGCGCGCCGTTAAGCTGTAAGTGTATTACCTTTCAGGCAATTGAAGGAAAGGTAGAAAGAAACGAAACTTATAGGAGGAGTTCGCCAGATGTAAGACCAATGATAAGGTGCAGGGATCTGTATCAAGGCATCGTCGGAGTTCGGATACACCCAGTCATCTTTTGTCGGAGTTCGGTATAACCAGTGACGTCTTAGCGGACCTGCGTGTGGCCTCGATATGCGGTAGTCGCCTATGTACATGAGGTAAGAGATATGATATATTCATTCTAGTTGCTTCACTCGAAGTGAGGAAGGGATGCGGCTCCACGTGAGGACCGCTATGGATTCAAGAACACCGCGGTCTTGTGGAAGTCAACGGAGTTAAAATGTATGTGATCAGATGGATGACCGACTTCGTATAGAATGCCCCCCCATTTCAATCAATAACCCCCTGCAGGAAGACCGATACATCTCACTGGCTGAGCCTCTCCGAAGTGCCGTCCCGTTCGCCTAACAAAGAGAAACTGTGGTAGCAAAGCCGCTACCCTGGTAGTACTGGTAGTATGTCGTGGCCAGCTCTGAAGATTGTTGTGTGATCGGTTCCTAGACATCTAGTCAGTGAAGGAAGACCATTTGCACGTATGAACGGCCTGCCGGGCAAGAACGCCCCATGCTCTCCGCACCATGTTATACTGGGATACCACTTCACAGAAAAGGACGACCACTGATCAGTCAGTAGTTGGCTTGGAAAGCGCGAGATCGAGGCAGCACACGGGGACAGAACTGAATGTTGTATTCTCAAAAGTGAGATAGGTATCTTCCAAGCCGCTTCTCCACTCACTCCTTCGCGATATGGTATCTTCGTCACCTTTTCTGCGTCGTATCATTACTCGCCGAGTCGAACAGGTGCACGTTCAAAATCAAAGCAACAACATCGGCAAGGCAATCGTTTTCGCCGGCGCAGCAGCTGCAACCCCAAAGACCATCAGGCCTGTAGCCAAGCTATGCCTTCCCTCCGTCCATCCTGGGGGCTGTACTGGCGCCTTGGAGCGACCGAGGTGATTAGAGATGGGATGGCCATTATCTGCTCGAGAGTCCAAATGCGAGTTCGACAGGCAAACGCCGAACGTCCGGGTAACGAAGTAGATGGTGTTTATCTGTCTTCTTGCGAAATGGGTCGGGAGAGCGTTGTTCTATTGGTATCATCGAAGTAGAAAGAATAGGGAAATCAAAATCAAGTATAGCAAGCGCCGTGCAATCGGCAGATCGGCGGGAGCCCCTTCGAACGTTGCGGGGTTTTATCCCATATACCGCCCTTAGCGGCGGCCTGGCGCAGGCGGCGATCGAACAGGCGGCGATCGAGCAGGTGGCGATCGAGCATTCGGGGGGCCACTGGTACCTTCCATGTTTCCGGTGAGCTCGGCTACGCGAGCCTTGATGCGGGCGACACGGGACTCGATGGCTAAGGAGATGATGTCAGTATTCGAGGGTGTAACAATGTGAAACTGGTTGGGAAAGTGACTTACTCTCTTCCCCACTGGTATCGTCGTCACCATCCGTCGTGGCCTTGCTGTAGGCACCGTGACTCTGCTGTTCCTCACTCTGCCGTGCAGCACGCTCAGCGGCATTCTTCCTAATAGCAGCCCAGCGATCTTGCATCGGTACTGCAGGCGATGGCGCCCCTTCTTCCGAACCTCGCTCCTCACTGGGCGGGTTGTTACTAGCATGCCGGGCGATCGGAGGAGGCGCAGCATCATCATCACTGCGGCCATCATCTTCCGGTACGAAAGCGGGTTGCTCAGCTAGCGGACCCTGATCAAAGCGCGAAAATTCATGGCGAGCTTCTGCCGCATCGGCCGTGTCAACACGAGACACGGCATCTTCGAACGACGGTTCGTAAGCCGGCTCGTCGCCCGAAGGTGCTGCCGGGGTTTGCGTTGGGGTCTTCTCCTCTGGGTCCTCCGTTGGTGTGGCCATCGCAGAGCCGGAGGGAGACCGGGCGGCCGACTCCGAGGGGAGTTCCTGAGGTTTTTGAGCCTCCTGAGTTGGCGCGGTTACATCGGCAGCCGGTTCAGCGGCTAGGAAGGCGTTAACGTCAGTAGCAGGGGCCTGTTCAGGTGCCTTGGGTTGCTGTTTCTTATTCCGACCAAACAGCTTTCTGAGTCCGCCTCCACCGGACTTCTTCTCCTCCTTGTGGAGCTTCTTGTGCTTCTTGCCGGCTCCATCATGGCTGGCGGTCGGTTCCGGCGTCGCCATGTTTTCACGTGCTATTTCCATGCTATCTTGTTCACGGGGTGACTGTGGCATGGGTGAGCTCCTCCCGGGCATAGGCGAGCTCCTTCCGGGCATAGGTGAGCTCCTCCCGGGCATAGGTGAGCTCCTGCCGTCTGCCCCAGATCTTTCGGCCGGATGGATGTCGAGTTTCTTTTCCGGTACCGTACGGAGTTCTTTCCGGGGAGGTACTTGAGCAGCAGGCTTGGACGTTGATCTTTCCGGAACCTCAGGGACGTGGTGGGTAGAGCCATTCGCCATGGTCCCGTTCGCGGATTCAGGCTCCGGTGATTGCGAGGGTTCGTTGATTCTTGCAAGGTCCCGACCAGTACCGGCGTTCACATTGCCGAGGTAAGCTTCACGGACACTTTGCTTGTCGTACCGGTTCGCCCACTTCATCGCGGGGGAAGCTTCACTCATGATCACCGGCTGGAGAGTGAAAACGCTGTTGGTTTTCTCCTTCATCAACTCCGCATCCGTACGGCCACGTCTTACGGGGAGGGGATCTGGCTGTTGCTCCTGGACCTGCTTCGCATGGAGCTGCTGTGCGGCTGCATGAATCTTGGCTTGCTGGTCTGGGCCGATGCTCGTCTTGCTCACACCGGCGCCCGAGCTGGTATTCGGCTTGGTCTCTAACACGTTCTTCCCAGTGGACTTGCTGCGAGCCACGCCCTTGTTGCGTCTGGTCCAACTGAAGAAACCCTTCTTTTCTGCGATGTAAGCGCCTGCATCAGGCTGCGGTGCAGCGCCCTTAACCATCTCTTCCATGACCAACCATCGACCGGAGCGAATGATTGTCTCGACAATTGCGCATCTACCAAAGGCAGACTTGCGCTCTGGGGTTTCCTCTGGCGCGAGACTGCTCATCCATACCCACCAAAAGGTATCATCCAGATCAAAACGAGTGATGCTAGCAAGCTCTCCAGGTTCAAGATGGTGCTCAGTTTCGAGACGCGGGTGGTGCGATTGCGAGCTTCGTCCTCGAACTTGGGTTTCGATGGGTGGCAGGATCTTATCCGGCGGCAAAAGATACGAAGGGCTGTTCGGTGCGTCCTCGTTGAAGCCAGAGGAGAGGAAGTCCGCCCAGGAGGGAGTAGTAGGTCTTGCACCACCACCACCACCGGACATGGGTGTGGTGCGCAATCCCTGAGGGTTTCGCGCCTGACCCAGCTTCGAAGGATACTCTTCCTCATACTCATCATCCAAAGCCCCGCCAAACCCTATGTCCTCAAAGCGTGACCAAGAAGCATCCCGAAGGCCTGTGGAATGTTTCGAGCTTGACACTTGGGATTGGTTCGCCAGCGAAATTGCCTTGAGAACTCTGCGGCACTCTTCCGTCAGAGCCTTGACCGGATCTTCGTATTCGGAGAATTCGTGGAGCGCTCGATCGTTCTCGCGGTATTGGAAGTGGTTCGCGCGGCGAAGGAGTGCAAACGGAGTCGGCGAGACGGAGTCGACGATCATGACAACTTTATACGTAGACGAGAGCAACAACGAAGGCGTTTGCGGAGGATATTCGGTTTCCTGTAACAGTTTCTGCAGAGACATCGGCAGCATAGAAATACCACCGCGCGCCTGCTGAGGAGAAAGAGACCGTAGATAGGCGAAGAACAGATGACTTGTCGCATCCGCAGCACTGCCAGACAGACCGGTCAGCGACCTCCAAAATTAGTCTTTTGGGTTCTGATCAGATCACCTACCTCAACCAAGACTTGTACCCTCCTTCGAATCCATTGCCCGTGTCTTTGTGTTCGAAGGCCCACCAGGATGCCATACGGGACAGCTTGCGGCCACCGAAGCCGTTCATCTTCCCGTGTGCAGCGATAGCGGACAGGAGATCGAAGTAGTCAAAGATAATCATGGTGCGCGCCTCGTTTTCCACGCTCAGCGGGATGAAGGTGCTGAAGGAATCGCGAGCCAAGTTCGAGTCTGCGCGCAGTGCTGGTTTAGCGTGTGCTTCGAGGAAGTCAGGAACGGCAGAACTTACCATGTTCTCCAACCTTGAACAGCTCGTAGGCATCCCAGCCTACTAAACCTCCTTGAATTCTGCTCCAGCACCATTTCAAGACCCCAGATATTACCTGCGAGGATATGAGCTACGCTTAGGACGTCACAATGACCAAATCGGCGTCACGTACCATCGGTTCGGTCAACCGAATCTCCTGGGCGAGCTCCTCGCCGTGTAATGACCTACTGCCATCATTGAAGAAATGGCGAATAAAGGTGCGCACAGCGCTTGGGTCAGAAGTCGGGCGAAAGGGCAGAAGAAGGAACGGGTGGTCGAGAGCTGAAGGTTTTCGGATAGTTGTTAGCTTCATGGGAGGGGCCTAAATGAGTCGAAGACGGAATGGCAAGGTGGGCTTGACGACGACATACCTCGCAGTTTCAGTTCTTCTGTGCATCGTCGAATCAGTTCCTGAACCTCTTCGGGCTCGACGAAAGTGCGCGTGTAGGCATCGTCCCAGCGCGGCTTGTTGGGCAATTGATGGGTCAAGTCGAGGCTGCCATGCTTCTTCTTGGACTTCCCCTGGCCGTCTTTGCCCCTGATGCGCGAGAAGAGACCCGGCATGGTGATTGGTGGACCAGCTATCGGCAGCTGGCTAGGTGGAGGAATGAGTTGGGCGCAGCATGTAAGTCAACGGAGCCCCAAGCCTCGTCGTGATGGGAGCGCAAAAGGCAGTTGTTGGGACGGAGGGCCGATCGGGGCAGTCGAACGCAGTAGCGAGTGGGAGGCGTATCCGTACGCGAGTGAGTGTGTGTTTGAGGAGAGGAAGAGATTACGTGCCAGTCAAGGCGGCGACTGGGGGTGGGGAGCGGGTATCGAGGTAAGTAATAATGGCGGAAGATATGGGCGATGGCAATGCAGGTCGAGCTGGCAGAACGTGGAGGCGTGCTGTTCGCTGGCCGCGCTTTGCAGAAAGGTGGGAAGTGGGAATGGGCCGGGGGTGAAGGTAGGTAGGTAGGTAGGTTAGGTAGGTACAGATAGAGAACGGTCAAATAGAGAGACAAGAAAAAAAAAGGGAATATTCGACACAGCGCAACGCGCAACGGACGACAAGGATGGGAGTTGAACTGGCCGGCCGGTCAAGGCCAATGGTCCGCAGTCGAAGGAAGATAAAGTAATCGGAATTGAAAGGATCGTAGGACCACCACGACACCGACAACACAGCGAGAGGAAAAGAGCGTGTCGACTCGGCGGTTGTGATGTGGTGGGACGGAAGGACGAGCGTGCGAGCGTGTAGAGTGTGCGAGGTGTAGGAGGTACAAGAGCAACCTTGGAGCAGCGGACTCGCAGACGGGAGAGAATCAGAATGGTAAAGGCGAAAAGGGGGTCGCCGTACTCGGGACTCGCAAAGCTGGATGAGGAAGTCGTCTGTGTCGGCCGGAGCAGCGTGCCATGCGACCATGCCCAAGGGACTCTAGCCCAGGCACCTTTCAGGCTCCGCCCAGGCGGTCCTGGCGGCCAGACGCTGCCCTACGAAGGCGATCCGCGACCAATCAGGGTCTTTCGCTGCAAGTTGCTTGCTTGTGAGGTGGCCCGAACGGGAACAGTCGAATATCGCGCTTCCTCGACAGTTCTACCTTTCCATTCAGGTATCTGCCTACCGACAGTAGATACTTAGACTCTACCATACACTGCCGGCGCCTCTCTTCTAGAAGTGCGACCTCAGCTAAGCCTTGGGTTGAGGTAGTGCTGGGACCGTGGGGGGTGGCTGTCGGGACAAGCCCCATGTGTTAGGTACATGTAAGCCACCATCCTGCAGTGTGCAACTCCCGAGTGTGCAGCAGAAGTGCGCAATGCTGCAGTCCTGCGGCGACGCACCCGTGGCTCCCAAGGCACCCCAGAAGTCGAAAACAGGATCTGGTTCAATTCCCTGGACGGTGACGCGCCTGAACGCTGGGCCGGATGGGGCGATTGGGGACATTGGCAGCAGCACCTGCAGCAAGCAGCCCGGAGGAGAACTGTGGGGAGGGCTGATGGCGCCGTGACTGGGTCAAGACTCAACCGCAGTTGGCAGGATGGTTGGATGGCCCTCTATCGGCTTCGCGCTAGACCAGTAAAACACCCGGAGGTATCCTCGTGGCATTTATTGGCGCGGCAGGTACCTCGCACGTCCGACGTCCCCTTTGATTACAGGGCGGCAAGTGGTGTCACTAATCATAAATCTCTACTCCAAAACCTCAAAATCACACTTCACGGGCCCGTCTCACCCTCTTCGCCCCGTCTTGGGAGACATCATCAGTAACGACATGCCCTTTCCTGTCGAGCATCATGGACACTCCCGCTCGCAATGTCACCTCCCGCATCGTCGTGCAATCGCCCGGGGACTGACTGCCACATGCTCGTCTGCCCGACGTGTCTTCCGCCTCTCGAGTTCCAAACTCTATCTCCCCACGCTGCGAGTTGGCAGTCTCCGAGACCTATTTGCTTCTTTGTCTCTGGGATGGTCTCGGGAACAGCCCGGGCCTATTCGCAACGCAACATATTCAAGTGTTGCGAGTGAATGCGCAAGTACAATTTATTCAGACAAGCGTCTGCTAGTCCCCTTGACGCAACAGCCGATCCTGTTCTTGACAGCCACCTCAGCAATGAACAATTCCGTTTGCGACGTCAATTTTACAACCACCAAGCTGGCGATCGGAGGTTCTGGATTGGGCAGGACGTTGCAATATCCGTCCCGCGAGATTTCGCGCCCGTTTCGATCGGACCCATCTTGCGGCACGCTTCGCCAAAGCTGCCTGGAGGCCCTGTCGCCCTGTCGCCCTTCTCACCTCTCACAGGGTTGCATGCTAGTAGCCGTTGACGACTCCAGGCGGTTCGTGAGCCCGGCGACCAGCTCGAACGAAGCAGATATTGAAGGGCCGGAGGTGGGCATGAGTGGTTCAAGCGTACGCCAAGACACGCCTGCCGTGCCCTCATAGGCCATTCCCATCCTCTCATCGCGTTTTTCAGTCAATCTTGCATTGAAGTCGGGTACAGCTCATCAAACGCCCTGCAGCCAATTCCCGTCAATACGTCGTCTGCGCAAACCATTGGCCCTAGCGCCAAATCGCCCGATTCCTCACTCGCCTTCATCCCGGAACGGGGGTGAGCTGGCACAGTGGGTAGTCGTGATTTGGCCTGCAGTATGCGTACTTTAGGTATGCGAGATGCTGCAGCGTCTCCGGCCTGCTCATCTTGCCCTGGAAGCCCGGAAGCCACCACTTTAGTCGCGTCTGGTGTGCCAGTGGCCAGGATGACATCCACTTCTGTCAGGATGGCCATCTGCGACTGCACCGGGCATGATTGTACGCGTCGAACGGATCTTGCTGTAATCTGATCGAGCTGCAGGCGGCGGCGTATGTATCACACGCTCTAACGACCCATAAGGGACCTGCCTAGCCCATGCTTCCGGTTGCTCTCGAGCATATGTCCATGACCGGCCTGGCGAGGTATTGCGTCTCGGCGCAACAACCCACCACTCGTGCCGCATCACGCAATCTTTGCTTGCTTCTTATATACCGCGCGACCACGATCACCAGGAAGTGAAGGTTTGGGTTGGTTTGTCGCCCACATCTCGAATGGGCGGGCAACCAAGATTAAGTCCCGGCGGCTTTAGCGGATACGCGGTATGCAACCTTGATCCCCGAAAGAGGACCCAAGGACCCCCAAGACCCCCAAGACCCCCAACTTAGGTTCTGGGTGGACGTAGCCGGTGCCCCACATTCCCAAAACAGCAGTTTTCTCGGCCTCAGCAGCCCAGCAGCCCAGCAGCCCAGCAGCCCAGCAGCCCAGCAGCCCAGCAGCCCAGCAGCCCAGCAGCATCTCCGGCAGTGGTTTGTCGGCGGGCCCCCAGGTGCCATGTGAGCCATGGGCATCCATTCTCTGGTAACAACAAATTCCATCCTCCAGACTGTCGAACACGCCAGCGCTGGATGGCCAAAAAAGCAAAGCTAAGCGATGACGGCGTGGGCACTGCACTCTTCATCACCGATATCACCTCCTCGCATGAACCAACCATAAGCATCCGACGAGGCCATTATCAGAGTGAGGCATCGCAAAGCTCCGATCATTCATGCGCCAGGGATTCTTGCATCCTCAGGAGCGCCCCAACTCCGGGCTTCAACCTCAGTAACACGATTCACGTACAGGTCAACCGAGATGTGTCTGCAACCACAACCCGGCTCCTGGCAGGCTCCCTCAGAAGTGACAGACCAAATTGCACGCGATGATCTGCACCCCTGCGAATAGCGAATTCAATCTGAACGACATATGCAAGGATCACTTCCTTGCACTGATGCTCTCAGACCTTGAAACAAAAAACATATCGACGAAACAAACACTATCCACAGGGCTGTTGCCTACAGATGGATCCTTGACTTCGTATTAGTTTGACTTGATAATAGATTTTAACTATTCGAGACATTTCTTCGTACTCTATCATCCCCCCTAATCCCCCAAAAACGACTGAACTCCAACGAGGCCGGTCCGAGCCATAGCTACCAGCCGATATACCACCGTACCTGGTGAGGACGGAGCTTCCACGGCTCCCCGCGAAAACGGCTGTCCCCATGTGAGTCGTGAACGACTTCGGCCGTACTACCTACCATCTCAAACTCATGACTGGGCCGCAACCCGAACAGCTCCCACGTGGGAAATCTCCGTGGGAATGGCCGCCGTGCCAGGCCCGCGACATCTCCCCTATGGAATCGTACATCATACGAGTCCAGAAGAATGCCTCTTTCTCGAGTCTGGCAGGTAGGTGGGCCAAGCCAGAAGTTTCACAGAGCAACGGTAATCATCCCGCACACGTTCGAAAATCAATGGCGGGCTTGTGGCTAACGAGTCGCGCTCAGGGTAGGAGGTGAGTATCTTGGCAGGGGACGAGTGACAAGCCGCGCCCATCCCGTCAGAGTAGATGAACCGCGAGGGTTGGCAGTTCGAGCCTGTTGTATCGACACAACCAAGCCGCAATGTCCTGATATCTCAAGATGGACATCGAGTATTTTGCAGCCATCACCCCCCAAGGACCTTGCACGCCGTAGTAAGCTCTCCCTCCTCACTCGTCAAAGCCCTGGTGAGAGAGTCCATAAATAACAGACTTGACCTCTTCTGAGAAAAGGTGGTATGAGCAACTGATCTTGACAGATCTTTATATACCTCCCACAATCGTGGTGCTTCCCTTTGACACATATATCGGGGGTCGTACAAGCAAGCCAACACAAACCAAGCCAAGCCCAGAGCCAGAACACCAGAAACGCCACGTACCGAAAGGGGCGCCGGCAACAGATTTGTGGCAACATGAACGCGAGCGAGTGAGGCTTGCAATCACTCCTCCGTCTTATCTTCAGCTTCCGCACCATCGACAACAGCAGCGGGGTCCTCTCCCTCCTTATCGAGCGCCTCGCTGGTCTCCAGCTTACCGTCCTCCGCGACCTTGCCGACGGCGACGACGGGGGTGGGGGACTTCTGCTGTTTCTGTTCTTCCTCTGCCTTCTCTTCCTCTCCCTCTCCCTCTTTCTCTTTCTCGTCCCCGCCCTTCTCCGCCGCCTGCTCAGCCTTCCGGCGCTTGATGACCGCGGGATTCAGGTCCCAGTCGATAGTGCCCTCCTTGCCGTAACGCTGCTCGAGCCACTCGTTGGCCTTGCGGAAGTGGCCGCAGTCGAAGAAGCCGCGGCTGGCGCTCAGGGGGCTGGGGTGGGCGCTGCGCAGGACCAGGTGCTTCTGGGTGTCGACGCCGGCGACGCGCTTGCCGGCGGGGGCGCCCCAGGCGAGGAAGACGACGCCGCGCGGGCGCTTCTGCGCCACCAGGTCGATGACGCGCTGCGTGAAGCGCTCCCAGCCGCGGTTCGCGTGCGAGTTGGCCTCGTGCGCCCGCACCGTCAGGCACGTGTTGAGCATGAGCACGCCGCTCTCGGCCCAGGGCGTCAGCAGGCCGCCGTGGTTGGGCGGCGGGCTGAAGGAGGGGTAGTCCCGCGCCAGCGCCTTGTACATGTTCTTCAGCGACGGCGGCGCCGGCGTCGGGGGGCGCACGCTGAAGCACAGCCCGTGCGCCTGGTTCACGTTGTGGTACGGGTCCTGGCCGAGGATGACGGCGCGCACGCGGTGGAAGGGTGTGTGGCGGGACCTGCCATGTTGGTCAGTGAGCGTAGAAGGATAACGTAAGTAGATACGGCGAGAAGAGCCCCGACGCACCAGGAATAGACGTCCTCCCGCGGCGGGAACACCTTCTTCCCGCTCTTGACCTCGGCCTCGAGGAACTTCTTCAGCGCGAGGAACTCGGGCCGCACGATCTCGTCCTTGAGCAGGGCCAGCCAGCTGGGGTCCAGCGTCTGGATCTCCAGCGCCAGGTGCCGCTTCTGCTCCGGCGTCAGCGTCGCCACCCACTTGGCCTTGTCGAACTTGCTGGGCGCTGGATCAGCGGACGACGAGGAGTTTGGCGATGAAGAAGGTGCCGCCGCGGGTTTCGATCCGAAAAACGACGTGATGCTCGCGTTCGCCCGCGGCTTCTTGTTGGCGTCCGTGGCCCCGAGGGCGTCGCCGCTCTTGCGCTTCAGTCCCGACATCGCGGAGGCGGCGGTGGACGTTCGTCGTAACGGGAACAGAGAGATCGGAGAGGTGAGTTTTCCTCCGAGTCGAAGTCCAGGCACGGTATGCAGATGTGGTGTTGTGCAATGCCGGTCCCGAGCCGTAGCTGTCGCGCCTCGAGAAGTCGGATGACGTAGACGCGCCAGCGGATGCGCGAGGATGGCACGCGCGGTGGTTCTTGCGGACGGAATCTTGGTTGTTGAAGTGAAGCTCGGTGATGAGGTACAGAAAGGTCAACAGAGCTTTTACTGCTCCAATTGAGATGCAATTGGGCTTCCAGCTCGAGGTGAAAAGCTCTGAGCTGTTGCTGCCTTTTTCTTTCCTGCAGCTGCGCGCCCCAGGGTCCAGCTCGGCGAGCAGGGGTTCGAGGCGCGTTGAGCAGACGCGCTACGCGTTAATGGGGTTTGGGGCGCGGTCGGGTCCTAAGGTAAAAGTGGCTCGTGCGACCTGCCAATCAGTCTGGGGAAACTGGGGGCCTACCCGACCTTCACACTTCAGCTGATGATATCATCGCTTGACTGAGGTAATGGAAGTAAGTACCTACCTAGGTACCTTATTCAAGGTTCAGATTCCAGGTTATGCACAAGTCAGACGAGCAGTGATGAGATGATCGAGATCATGATTATAAGAAATATTAGCTTTAGTTCTTCTTGCAATCGTACACCGAAGTCTTCGCGCCGTAGGTATCGTACAGGCCTTCTGCCCTCCGCATCTAACTCGTACATGCTGCCCGCAACCCTGAGGCCATTGCAGCTTTGCTCGCACAGTCTATGCAAATTTTCTAGGAGTGTCGTACAACGGACCGTAGTCCTCCACCACCTGCTTTCCTGTTGGCGATAAGATGCCCGGCCTCTAATCAAGGTATCATGGTGGATGCATTTTGCCAAATCAACGCAACGCCTGCTGATGCGAAAGAAACCCAAAGAGAAGGCAGGTGGGAAAGGGGAGAGAGGCAAAGCTGATCGGTAGTGTATCGGTGTCACGAAGCTCACTCCACCTTCTCGTCGTGGTGAAGCTTCTTCTCCTTCCTCTCATTCATACCTCTGAACACCCTCTTGCCAACTTCGTAGCTGCTAATCATGATAGCGCATGCCGGCGCTACCTTGAGTGTTCGTGGAATCCATCCTCGGAAAAGTCCAGAAACGCCCTCGTTCTTGAAGATGTGCCAAAGTAACCGAACCATGTTTTGCTCCTCAGGTGCCGCGGCCTTGCCGAACGCCGGAAGCGCTTTGTTAGCTGAATCTCGGTAAACCTGCGTACGGGTCTTGCCGACATCGAACGGCGTGGTTATCATGGACGCAAAGCCTCCGGATAAAGCACCTGCCGCAAAGCTGTCCAGGAGCACTGCGCCATGCTTCTCTCGGCTTTGGGACCTCGCTCGTGCTTCCGAGCGAGAGCTGCCGGCCTCACGCGATAAGGACCGCCCGCGACGTTCTTCGCGCATATCGGTCAACTTCCCTCTGATTGTTTCGTAGCCCCACCAATACATGCCCGAGAATGGGACATCCCTCCAAAGCATGAGAGTGAGCCCGCGCCAGAGTGAAGTATAGCCGCTTTCAGCGACCATTTCCCGTATTCCCTTGAACGTGTTCGCCAGATGGCCCGTGGCAGTGGATCCCGGCGAAGCTTGAAGTCGGGTCTTGAAAAGCTCGATAGGGCTGACAGCGGTAGCTGCCAAAACACGTGCTGTCGAGCCGGCTACGAATGCGGTATAATCGTCATTGGTGAACTTCTTGATCGGACTCATAGGGTTGAAACGCAGCCAATCGTAGCCGGTGAAATAGATGATATTCGCGGGTACGGCCATGACGAGGGTGGGAGACAGACCCCGCCAGAGCGTAGTGAGACCTTCGTTGCGTGCGATTTTCCTCATACCATCGAAGGTGGAGTTGAAGGTTCGTTTCTGGGCCTCCTCGACGGCGCACTCGTTTGCTTGGCCGATGCTTAAGCCTTCCATCCGGGTACCGGCAATGCAGACTTCGGCGTTGTTATTCATAAAGAACACTTCGCGGCAACAAGCGGTAACTCCAAGATTCGAAGGTCGGAAAACATTGGGGCTGGAAATCGCACGCTTCTGGACGTCGGCAGCAGGTTGTGTGGACGAACCTTGGGATTGCAGTCGGACACGCACGACATCGAGAGGTGTGACTGTGGATGGTGACAATCGTGGTTAGCTTCTTTCACCTTCAAAGGTTCCATTGTGGTATGGATGCGCTGAGATGCGCGGCGCAAAAGCTGCAGACAGGCGCCAAACAGGGGAATTGTAGCTTACCGAGTAAGGAAGTCAGCAAACTGCCCGAAATGGCGGAAAGCATTTTCTGGCCGGCGGTGATGTCGATGGTGACGTCGGGGGTGTCGTCTTTGGATGAAAGCATGGTCGGACCGGCGAAGGCATCCTCGCCGCGAGGGGTTAATCTGTCGTGGTTCTGGTCGCGGAAGCTGGGATTGTTGGTGGCCATGGTGGCGGTTGCGGTGATGGTAGTAGTGGTGGTGCGGTGGTGGTGAAGGTGGGCTGGGCCGGGTCACACCGGAGGTGCGCCCTCTGCAGGAGATAGATGCAATGCGCTGAATGCGACCCGGTGACACGGTACGATGGCTGCAGACAATGGTTGCGCGGGGTGTTGGCTACGAGGGACGATATGCGTTGGAGAGGAACGGACGAAGAAGTCGGAGCGCAAAGGCAAAAGCATCGGTGCCTCAGAGTGCAGACCTGTCCGAACGAGACGAGAGGGAAAAAAGACTGGGGCGAGGAGCGATGGCGGAAGCACCTCGATCTAGACGATTCGGGATCCTGGCGTCATTAATAAGATCCAATGATGAATCCAATTTTTATTTTTCCTCTGGCCGCCGACTTCCATTGCTCACAAATCCCATCGCTCGCTCTTCTGCCGCTGCAGTCCGACCGGAGCCGAGCTTTGCGCCGGCCAAAGAAATCCATCCAGCCCGCCACCTGGGCACCTGCCCAGCTTGGCGGACACTGACAAACCCCGAGATCTGCAGCTTGGCCCTGCGCCTAGGGCCCATGATGTCAGTGACCAATCGGACTTAAAGGGACGATCCGCTATTTCCTTATTCCTCTTAGATGCTTATCTTATCCCGCGATTTATTCAGAGCGGGAGGACAGGACAGGACAGGAGTTACCTTATTACCGGACGGTTGTGAGGCAGGGTCCAACTACAGATACACTGAGCAGGGCGATAATACTCTTCAACGCCATACCCAAGTCCCTGACCACGAGCTTGGTTACCTTGGGTAGGTATGCAAACCAAGGGACCCATCTTACAGCCAACTCACACTATTCCGCTATTCCAAACACTCCAGTTCCCGTGAATTGTCCCCTGAAAAGCATACCCGACGACTCCTTCTCCGACTGTCCACCACGTCACTGGTCCTAAAGCTGCTTCTCAACCTATCCATATACCGGCTGACCCGAGTTCGTCGACGGTGCCTGGGCATACAAGTTGCCGCCGGGCACTTGCTGCTCATACACACCATGCTGCGGCTGCGGCGCCGCGTACACCTGCTGCTGCGCCGGCGGGGGTGAGCCGGCATATGTCTGTTGCGGGACCTGGGGCTGCATCTGGTACTTCTCCGGGGCCTCCGCGGGGGACGAGCTGAGCGGCTTGCAGTGCAGTCCCGCCTTGCGGTGATGGTGCAGCTTCACGCTGTGGATGGCGAGGGCCACTATGTAGAGGATGCTATGCGGCGTGTCAGTTCCCATCGTAGATGCACGTATCGGTATGTGCAAGTGCGGCAGACGACAGAGGGGAGAGACGTACAAGTCGATGCCCCCCAATGCCGCAGCAGCAGCCAGCACCGAACCTAGCGTGGCGCCTGACTCGGCGGCGTCGTCGTAGTAGTAGTAGTCGAGGTACGACGCCGTCTCGTAGAACACGTACGCCGAGTTCAGCGCGACGATCACGAACGAGATCAGCCAGAAGATGAGGAGGAAGATGTCCAGGGCAAGAATGGCCCAGTAGTTGTACGCTTTCGGAGGACCGAAGGTCGCGATCAGTATGTAAATGCTTGTGAGCATGGTAGCGATGGCCTGGATCCGTGTTAGAGTTGTCATGGATCAAAGGAGGTGATAGGATAGGTTCACTGACCGTGAAGAGCATCAACGCTACCCCGTCGAAGGGGATCACGGCGACCCCGTAGCCACACAAGCCCAGGCAGATGACGGCGATGACCAGCTGGATGATACGGATCGCTACGAAGCCTTTCGGGTATAGGGGGATGTGCTCCCTGCCAGCGGGACGCTGGTTCGAGTACTTCGACGACATGTTCAAAGAGTGTGGGTTTTCTTCTGAAATAATGAGGGTGGTTTGAGTGTATTACTCTGGGTATCATACAGCGAGTGCTTCGAAGGATGAAAACAGTTGCGTTGGCTATCTATCGCCAAGAGGGAGACACCTGTGCCATATATACAACAAGCTCTGGCTGAGGGCATAGCTCTTCGCAGCCCAGCTGATGATTTGCCAAGGCACTTCCGTCTTCTACTTGGGGCCCAGACCGTAGCACGGAGCGGCTGTGCATGAGGGTATGTTGGCGCCCGTCACCGAGACCTGAATAGGTCAGAGTGCAAGCGTACCCCCTCGTTGTCCGATAACCCAGCTGTTCGCGCACCATATATGAATCAGTAAGTGAAAATCAGCTGGTATATACACAGGTTCTCTGTCTTTCTCCTCACATGAGGCGGGTTTAGCGATCAACTATTTCGTGGGAAATCTTCACAGAACAGTATGGCTGCGGAGGATGGTGCACCAGCTAAGCAAAAGCAAGGAGGCTCTAGTCACTCTGATGAGAACGAATGGCCGGGATCTGAACACGGGTGCTCGCTGCATGGGAAGCGCAGTGAGGCTTCACGAGCTCCAGTCCTGATTGGCGCCAAGCGATCTCCTGCCGTCGGCATCAGCGCATGGCGTTCCAATAATGCGGCTGATGATGGTCTGGCGATGCGGCTGAGCGTTTGCGTCGGGATCACAAATAGAGTGCTTACCCCTGAGCTGGAAGTCCCCGGAGACGTAAGTAGTATAACACAGCTTTCGAAGTTCGTAGTTAACTCATCTAGGTACCTAAGCGTAACAGGCACCGACATCTTCAGCTACCACGAACATGAGTGTGCCGGCGTCTCCCGGCAGAAGAAGACCATCGATGCCGAGCCATGTACGGTACATTTTCCCCTGGGCCAGTGAGAAGAAAAAAACACGGAAGCACCGAGCAATTGCTCGACCAACTCAACTTCGCTTAAGTTCCTGCATTTTGCGATGTCGACACACAGAAAGAAAGTCAGACTGCGGCTTCGCTGAAGCTGAAGGCTGAAAGGGGAGACAGCTGAAGGTGTCACTAACCCACGAACGGCTGACACAAGCGAGGCCATCCAATTCGGGAATCGGCAGAGCGCCGCTCATTTGCCTGCCGTGCTGATACCATAGACCAGTCCTCGAGATGACCTATGCCGGTTATACCTGTCAGTAACACGGAGACTGAGCCCGCCTCCGCCGGGTCTTTTGGACGTAAAGACGGGATCCATGATTGTCCGCAGAACCTCTTTGCTGCATTTAGGGCGCTGTGAATACCTCCTAGTTCCTCTTAGATGTAAAGCTAACTCGGTATCAGACTGAAGCCAGGGCGGTGGACATGCGATCCCACGCGTTGGAAAGGAAAGATGAGGTTGACCTCCATAGTGCCAGTGAAGCGTGAGTGCGAATTCCAGTTAGTTTAGCTGGAAGCTCGTTGTAAATATTATCATTAAGCGATGAATCATACTCAGGCATGTATTCCGATGGTTTATTGGCGTTGAAACTCTCTATTCCATACCTAGGTACCTTTCGCGTGTCTTTCAGGCCCCTGACCCCCCTGACGGCTAACGGCATAGACCGCCGCTACTTTTCGCCATGTTCCTCAACAACAATCAGCGACACTTCCGAACAAACTCCCCGATGCTCGCAGCAACCTTCCAGGCACTTTCATCGAACCCCAGTACCTCTCCAATCAACAAGGTATCGTGAACCGCATCCTTCTCGCAGAACAACTCCACCTTATTCCCCTTAACCGCGCGCATCTCATCCGCCCACCGCGCAATATGCTCGAACGACAGCTCCGCGGACCCCGCACTCGCGAAGATCGGGACCGGGGTCGGGAACGGGTGGCCCAGGGGCGTGATATACGGATCATCCGCGGCCCAGGTATGCCCCCCAGCGTAGGCACGCGCGCCCCAGCGCGCGAACGACGCGGGCACGAAGTCGGTGCCGCGACGGGGGTTGCCGTCCACGCGGAAGTGGAAGGGCGCGACCCAGGGGGAGACCAGGACGGCGCACCTCGGCGGCGGGCCCGGGACGTGCTCGGCCAGGTGCCGCAGCAGCGCGACGGCCAGGTTCGTGCCGGCGCTGTCGCCGGCCACGACGATGCGCTCCGCGGGCACGCGCGCCGCGCGCAGCAGGTGCAGGTAGGCGGACAGCGCGTCCTGCACCGCCGCCGGGAACGGGTCCCGGCCCCCGCACCCCGATAGCCGGTACTGCACGGAGAAGACGGCGGCGGCGCCGCCGCGGGCCAGGAGCTTGCCGGCGATGCCCCCGCACTGCCTGTCCCGCCCGTCGCCCTGGATGAACGCCCCGCCGTGGAAGTACAGGAACACCGTGGCGGAGGCGGAGAGGGCGCCGGCCGGGGCGCGCGGGAACCACGTGCCCCCGATGACGGCCGGCGTAACGAACTCGTGTGCCAAGCGCCCTTCGTACGCCTCGGGTCCAGCGGGGGCGATGACTTGGAATCGGTCGCCTTCTTTGCGCGGCTCCAAGGTCAGGTC
The DNA here is from genome assembly GCA_022376655.1 of Xylariomycetidae sp. FL0641. Lineage (NCBI taxonomy): Eukaryota > Fungi > Ascomycota > Sordariomycetes > Xylariomycetidae sp. FL0641. The sequence continues at coordinate 18,153 of JAJJKE010000151.1, read as the reverse complement.
CTCGGTGATGCTGACGCGGGATGTGCAGTCAAGGATGCGGTAGAGGAGACGGGTTGTGAAGGTTTGTTTGGCACTCCATCTTGGATTCGGCCGGAATGCGGGCACCAGGGAGATGACTGCGTAATATGGTAGGCATGCGATGGTCGTGACGAGATACGATAGCTGGAATAGCAGTCTCAGTGGCTGATAAGAAATCAGAGGGTGGTTCTGGGCGCTGCTCATCGTAGTTTGAGCGGATAGCAGTCGATACCGAGGTCAAGACCCAGCGGAAGATATCTGCCTCTTGTTCAGAGCCAAGGTTTGTCGCCCACCTGGACCGTGGTAATCGAGGCTTGACGTTCGCGAAGATGGCAGTGAAGGGGCTGGGAAAAAGAGCCAAGATGGGTACTCGTAGTGAGCGTGAGTAAAAGGAGCAAAAGTTGCCCCAACTATTCCACTTCGGCAGGGTGTGACAAACCCAGGGATCTTCGAAGAGAATAATGGGTTCGGTAAGGACCAACTGCAGGTTCACCAACCGCCCCCAACCCTGGGGCAAGAGCACAAGCCCGACGGACCGGAACATGCCGACATCACCAGGCATCTTGCGACGCGCCTGAGCCGTGGGTTCACGAAGACGCACCTTTTCTGTCCCCCTTTTGCGCTGGTCGACTAACCAGGATACCACAAGCCTTGTGGGCTTTAAGTGGCTTCGCGTTGCTTAAGGTCGATATGTCAATATGTCTCATTACCCTTCTGTGTTCGAGTTGGTCATGACTTCCCTGTGTAGTTAGGCAGATAATATTCGAGTCTATCGTTGAGTACTCGGAGATCAGAGCCATGTCTAGTTGCAGCATCGGTTGTCGGTCCTCCAGGCGAGTCGTGCATCCGAGTTCCTATATTGTAATTGGAACTCACCCGAACGTGATAGGATGCGGCGGTGGAAGGACGAGGAGGAAGAGGAGGCGGAGGTAGGGGGTGAAGACGGTGCGCTGATGCAGTACCTGGCGAAACATTGTCAGCCAGAGATCTCGGGCCTGGAAAGGGAGCGAGGTGGATAGAAGCATGGACGACGCGGCGGCGCGGGCACATTGGGCATATAATACCGCCTAAGTTGCCTGTTCCTCAACAACCGACATCCCTCCGCCGCTCCAGTGGCGGAGGTAGATAGGCACGCGTTTCTGTGACCAAGCGCCAGAAAACCAAAACGCGAGGGTTCGAATCCCTGGGTCGGCGAGAACTTTAACCTGTACGAAGGACCATGGCCATACCAAGGCACCCGGGAGCCAGGAACTCGCTTACCGCGGTTGTTTTTTGGCCTTTTTTCTACCCATCATCTTCTCGGATCTTGCATCCTCCAAGCTAACGGGGAGAGCTATGAGAGAGGCCATAATTCCTGTCGAGTTCAAGACAGGGGCAAGTTTATACAGGTAGCTATCGAGGATCACTCTCTCTGAGAATGCCTCTCCAGTTGCTATTGAATTAGAAATGTTAGAGGGAGCTCACAGACAGGAAGGGCCTTATATAGGTCGTCTTGCGAGGAGTAATACGCCGCAGAGATGCAGCCCGATGTCAAGACTGGATGCAAGTAGCCTGAGCGGTCAGGTCTAGTTTTATGTGATCTTGATATTATAAAAATAGTGAGTCGTGTAGGGCTAATATAACTGGACGAATCCATCTCAGGCAGCATTTGCCATCTGCATCGCATCATCGGGGATGTGTGAGCCAAGGAAGGCCGCTGCCTTGACGATCGTGTAAGTCAGGAATCAATGGGTACCTGACCAACTGCAGATGAAGGTGCAGATCGCGGGTAGGAGGGCTACAACCGAGTCAATCGACGAAGCAGATCAGAATGGTTTCGATGCCATGGCGATCTAAGAGACGAAATGAGCGCTCGGCATGATCCTTCTTACTTGCGACCTTGAGTGATGGAAGGTTGAAAACGACCTCCAGACAGGCGCCGACATGATGTGGACATTCATGGACCCACTATCCGTAGACGGGGATAAGCATTGCCCCAACGGGCTTAGTGTTCGCCGTTTGTATGCTTCCACTGTCACGTGGGTCTTGCTGCAGTGGCCCGGGCTGTTATCTGATCAGTGATAGCTGTCCCCAGCCCGCTTACCTCATTTGCCTGGCAGGCAGATCTGAGCCTCGTCAACACCCAGCAGCTTAGCGCTTGCCTGGGATAGCTCCAATTCGTAGCTCCCATTGCATCTCAGCTCTCTCCGTCCGTCACCACCCACCACCCACCTCCCACCTTACCAACGCCATCCCACCTCATAACCATTCCGCCGCCCTTGCTCCCACACATTTCTCGATCCTCCCAAGTTCCGCTTGACCACTCTCGTTGTTGTTGTTGTTGTCGCCGCATACACTGCAATAATGGATCGGTTGAACAGAATGCTCGCCGGTGGCGGCATGGGCGGATTGGGAGCGGCCCCGGGCACAGTAAGTTGCCTGCCCATGCGACGTGCGGTCAGGCTCGCGCATGCTTGCGAATCGTGGATCTGACATTTCATCTTCGTCCAGGACAACCAGAACCTGATCGACAACTCCGAGACCGTCTACATATCCTCCCTGGCGCTGTTGAAGATGCTGCGACACGGCCGAGCAGGCGTACCGATGGAAGTCATGGGTCTGATGCTGGGCGAGTTCGTGGACGACTTCACCGTGCGCGTCGTGGACGTCTTTGCCATGCCTCAGAGCGGTACAGGTGTCAGTGTCGAGGCCGTCGACCCGGTCTTCCAGCAAAAGATGATGGACATGTTGACGCAAACAGGAAGGTGAGCGCAATGTACTTCTCGTCACTTAACCAAATAACCACCTGCTAACCACACCCTTCACAGACCTGAGACCGTTGTTGGCTGGTATCACTCCCACCCTGGTTTTGGCTGCTGGCTTTCTAGCGTCGATATCAACACCCAACAGTCCTTCGAGCAACTCACCCCCCGCGCCGTTGCTGTCGTCGTCGATCCCATACAGTCCGTCAAGGGCAAGGTCGTCATCGACGCTTTCCGTCTCATCAACCCGCAATCTTTGATGCTGGGTCAGGAGCCGAGACAAAGTACCTCGAACTTGGGACACCTCAACAAGCCATCCATACAAGCCCTCATCCACGGTCTCAACCGCCACTACTACTCAATCGGCATCAACTACCGGAAAACTGCATTGGAGGAGAACATGCTCATGAACCTTCACAAGCACGTCTGGACCGAGGCGCTCGAGATGGCGGATTTCCGAGACGAGGGCGAGCAGAACAAGGAGCGCTTCCAGAAGCTGGTTACATTGGCAGACGGTTACGAGAAGAGAGTCAAGGAGGAGACTGAGTTGTCTAAGGAGCAGCTCAAGACTCGCTACGTTGGCAAACTCGATCCGAAGAAGCACTTAGAGGACGTGGGCCAACAGCTGATTGAGGACAACATCGTCTCGGTATCACGACAGATGATCGACAAAGAGGCAACAATGCCCAAGAAGGATTCGGTGGCTAACGGCCAAGCGAACGGCGACCACATGGACGTTGAGAACGATTCGTAAAAAATTACACTTTGGGGTGGCGCTGCAGCATCTGATGATTAGCGCCTCTGCTATGTACCATAGGCGTTAGAAGGACTAGGGGAAACTGGTCTAGAGGGCAATGGATCGATTGCATTCCGAAGCTGTGGCTTTGCATTTGCACCATCACATGCCTATGAAAGGGCTTGACGACCTTGGGCAGGAGATCCCTTCGGATACACAGTGCCATTGTGAGTGGACCTTCACCAAATCGAGAGCTCGCGGTTAACAACGGACCTAGCCCTGATACCTTTCACTTATTGTCAAACCTGTGATTTGTTGTCTTCGGTTCTCCAATGACTTGTTTGTTCTGGTGGGCGGTTCATGTGCCGTGATCAAAGGATTGTTACAGATGCCACAACTGAGTGAAGTGACAAGTAAATTGTTCAAGCCCGTACAAAGCCCATATGTACAAGTATATCAAGTTGGGGGTCCCTCATCTTCTTCAGAGTGGGACCAGTATTCACCACTTCGATTCTGCCTATCTGGGGATTTGCTTTGATAGTAAGCCCCCCTTTGCCAAATCTCGAAAAGACTTACCCAGTTACGCTTTCTAGGATGGCTACCAACGCCTTTGGCTTCATGGCCACCTGCATCGGAGACTGTCTCCACCTCAAACGAAGCCAACGGGCGACAACTACCCGCGGAGCTGAGCGCCGAGGAGACCACTACAACGCGCAACTGCGTGCCAACATCGGCCTGCCCGAGCGACCCCTGCAACTCCCAGCTCGCGTCGAGGCCGAGAACACCTCCGGCAACCCGACCCCGCGCCGCGGGCCCTCGCCAGCCCCAGCGCCAGCCGCCGACAACGACAACGACAACGACGCCAGGGCCACGTCGCCGCGGCCGCCGCGGATCCGCACCACGGGGCGGTTCCCCACGACCACCACGGCGGCCGGCGCCGGCGCCGGGGCCCCGCGGTGGGCGACGAGCAACATGACGCGGGCGGAGCTGGCGGAGCTGTTCGACGTGCTGCACGCGCTGCTGGAGCAGACGGGGTCGGGGGTGCCGTACGCGGTGTGCGGGCTGGGGGCGCTGCTGGACCACGGGTGCGCGGCGCGGCGGGCCAGCAAGGTGAGCATCCTGTGCCCGGCGCACAGCCGGCACAACGTGGGGGCGTGGGCGGCGGCGCACGGCTACGAGCGCTACGCCGATAGTATCGGGCTGCCGCTGCGCGGCGGCGCCGTCCGCCGCGTCCGCGTCAAGTACCTCGACGCCGCCGCCTTCGACGCCCTCCAGGTCCAGCGCTCGGGCATCAGCGCCGCGGCCGTGCTGGGGCTGGCCAGCACCCTCGACCACGTCGCCGCCGGGTGGCTGGAGCGGGCGGGGCGCGGGGACGACGACGACGACGACGGGGGGAGCAACGAGCGCGCGCTCCGGACCATCGCCGACGACGTCTTCTGGTGCCTGCGCCACGCCGCGCAGCACCGCGTGCCCCTGCCCGAGCGGTACCTGCCGACCTTCCTGGGCGAGGCATTCTGGGCCGGGTTCACGGCGGCGCACCCGCACGCGCGGCCCGAGGTGGCGCGCGCCGGCGTCGACGTCGCCCGCGTGCTCGCCCGCCACCGCGACGCCGCCGCCCTGCGCGAGCACGACGCCATGCTCCGCCAGTTCGGCCTGCGCGGCGACGTGCCCGCCGAGCGCCCCGGCGCCTTCGAGGGCCTCCGCGACCTCGCCAACTCCCGCTCCGTCTACACGCTGCGCGGGGACCGCGACTCCGCCAGGCTCAGCGATACCTTCGTCCTGCCCGCGTCGGATCCCGCCGACGCCGCCCCGTGTCCCGTCCCCGTGCCCGTGCGCCAGCGGATCGCTCCGCCGCCGATCGAGGTAGGCGGCCCCGAGCCCGGTGATAAGAAGAAGAGGGCGAAGCTCGCCAGGAAGTCGAAGAGTGTGCGTGAACCGGCGGCGGCGGGGAAGGGGAAAGGTAAGGCACTGACTGTGGGGCGTAGTCTTACGACTGGACATTCTGGCTCGAGTCGTAGTTGAGGTAGTCATCATTTGGCCAAGGAGTGGGTTGATATCGCCTGAGGTAGGTCGCCTGCTTGCTTGTCCTAGAACATGGGGCTTTATGCGGTGAGTGAGTAAGTATGCTAGTAGTCATTCGGTTCTAGCTATTGTTTCCATTCATCTATTTACTATGTACTTTATCTAGGCATAATACCTCTACATATGGATGACCTCTTCGTCTCCCAGTGCTCATGTGATATACTTACAAGTGTTTTGTTACTATTAACGTATATCTTCATACGCAGGGGCCATGATCTTGACATGATCAGCTTTCTAAAAAAAAATCATACCGCCGCCCTTCAGGCTCTCGTCGCAAACGCAGAGGAGAATTCACTACCGGAAGTCCTGCACCAAGCTCAGCAGCTGCTGCTGTCGCTCTCGGCCCGCCGGCGAAGCGTGGAGAGTGAAGAAGTCGCGGAGGGATGCAAGATTGGCGGGTTTCCACTGAGACACTTTGTGGACGACGACAGACTGCGTAAAGGAGATAAAGACCGCGGAAGTCGAGGGTCGTGTAGGCCTAATGACGAGAGAAGACAGGACGGAGGTGTAGGGGGCGCATCTTTAACACGTACCTAGTGAAACTATACCGACTAACCACTGGCCAATGAATCCAACTCAATTTGGTGTGGACGAGAAAGTCGCAAATATGATAGTGTCTGCTCCTACACTTTGAACGTCCCCCGTGCCTTCTTCCCCCTGGCTCCCTATCGTGACCATACCCTTACCTGAAGATCCGGTCATCCTGTTGTCCTGATCAGGGCACGTCGTAACCAATACCGACATGAGCATCCCGCCACCATAATCCAGCCACATCACAATCCTCACAGACACGATCACGCACCCAGAAACCCTCTCAGCCCCTAATCCCGAATCCCCAACCCTTCCAACAGCCGATCCCGCACAACCCGCACAAACCCCTCCATCTGCGCCGCCTCATGGAACGCCTCGTTATACCCCACACTCAGATTCAAGCGATCGCGGAACGTCCAGACGAAGACGCCGCCCTGCCGCGTCAGCACCTCGACGCCGACGTGCACGGCGAGGACCTCGAAGCACCCTTCCTCGCCAGGCGTCCCGTAGGTCCGGCGCACCACCTTGTCCGCGACCCCGAGACTGCTAATGTCGACGTCGCTCGGCTCCTCGCCCTCCCACTCGCCACCCAGGACCCGCCGCACGATCCCGCCCAGCCGCGCCGCGTACTCGCGCAGCGGAGCGAGCCCGCCCTCCTCCGCGAACGCCGCCGTCCCCCGGCGGTACTCGGCGTGGTACGCGCGGGCGCGGGCATCCCAGTCCGCGTCGGCCGGGACCGAAACCGTCCACCCGATCGAGTACAGACCGGCGGGGTCGGGGTGCGGCAGGTGCGGCCGCAGCGAGAAGCGCGCGGTGCTGGCGTAGTGCCGCGTGGCCCCGTCCTTCTCCGCGAGCGCGTAGTTGGCGCCCGCGACGCTGGCGTGCACCGCCGCCGTGACGCTGACGCCGCGCTGCTTGCACGCGGCGACGACTTGCGCCGTCTGGGCGGGGGTCAGCGCGAGCGCGGCCCGCCGCGTGCCACCGGGGACCGCCTGCGCGGCGGCGTCGGGCCGGCAGGGGATGCCGACGGTGCCGGCGGCAAGGCTAAATGTCGCAGCCAGTTCCTCGGCGCGGGCGCGCTGCGCCGGGGTGGGCGTGAGCGGCATATGGGCCAGGGCCTCGACGGAGGGGGCCAGGCGGGCGGGCTCTTCGCCCCAGGGCAGGGCCGCCGGGTCATCCCTCGCGCTGTCTGAGGCCGCGAGGTCCAGGAAACTATCGAGCAGCAGCAGCGCGCCCAGGCCGTCGGTGCGCCAGTGCGCCGAGTGCAGCAGCAGGGCGCGGTCGCGGGGGACGAGGACGAGGACAGCGGAGGGGGCGGGGGCGAACACGGCGGCGACGACGTCCGCCGCGGTCGCCTCCGCCGGCGCCACGCGGAAGGTGGTGTCGAGCCAGGCGTCGAGCGCCGCGGCGGACGCCGGCACCGTGTAGCGTAGCGTGTCGGCGGAGGCCTCGGCCGCCAGGCTCGGGTGCCGGAAGCGTAGGTGCGCCCAGGCGCGGCGGAGGCGGGGCGGCGAGAGCTCCGACGACGCCGCCGCCAGCGTCGCGCTCGCGGTGATAGCCAGCGGCTCGCGGTGAAGCGGGCGCCCGGCGTCGCCGATGAGCTTGAGGAAGGTTTCGTTCTCGCCGAGCGGGCGGGCGAAGACGCCTTTCTCGTCGGTTTCGTGCCAGCTCATGACGGGAGCCTCCTTTCATGTGAGTTGGATGAGGTGAATTGCCTGTTGGTTGCTTATGGGATAAGTATACTCAGAGGTATGTATTGCCTCATGCCAAGTAGCTCTATATCATCGTTGCCTGTGAAGGATTCTGGATAAGAGGGTCTTGCTTAGGTACGGGCCGGATGCCTATTCCAGGAGTCCGATCGTCTGACTCTGTAGCCTTTCGAGGAACTCAACCGAGCGCTCGGTCTCTTCGGGGTTCTGCTGCAAGTTGCAGACTGGGAAGCCGATGTGCGTCGCATAGTCGCCTGATCACGTTAACGCAGGGGCGGCTCTGCTCTGCCTACTTCCAGGTAAGTTAGATCCTCACCTCACCCGCTCCTTACCGGGATGGAAATTGGGGCATTTCGATGGTCATAGAGGTTCTGACTTTTACTGCTTCTCACGTATGTCCCCTCGAAAGAGCCAGCACCAGCGTGTGCATTGCTCTGAGGCCGTCACATGTTGAAGACCTTGATAAGGTACCTACTTAAGTAAGTAGGTAGCGACAGATTGAGGCGCGGGGGCGAGGCCGGGGAAGGAACCTTGGAAGATGTGGCTTGGGCTGGAACAAGGCCGGAGCGAAACCTCCGAACCTTGTATGTGTCGCGCTTACATAATACCACGCCTTCCGTAGCCATCACCAATGAGATGCCTCGAGATTCGGCATAGCTGCACTCTTTATTCCAGCGTCGTGTAATTTTACAAGAACCCGGGACCCATTATGATGTACCTATCGTCAGTACGGTCGGCTCCCCTACTCGTACAGTCTGAGTTGGCAAGATTATCAGTGTACGTTTTGCCTGGTGAACGCCTAAAGATCTGCTATTTCTCGACGTGAAGGAACTCGAGATCTCGCGAATGCCCTCGAATGGACGTTCTGCCGCGCGCTATGGTCGCCAATGACTGAACAGTGGGTAGGTATATCAAATACGCCCAACAACCTCAAACACTTCCTATTCTCACGGTCAGGGAGGACAAGGGTGGATCATGGCCCCGCAGGTCCCCCTACGTCACGACTCTATCATGCGGCTCGTCTCAATCCTCCACGCGTGCCACCGTGACACGAACCTAAAATGAACGTCAAGTCAAGAAGTCTGTTCACAGAGTCGGTCTCCTGCTTATTTCTTCCCCCCAACCCTACTCAGTGATGCGGCGTACTGGTAAGAAGCTGCTCCTCCCTCTTCCCACAACCTTCACTGAAGCTTTGTGTGTTGTTCAGCTAAGTGGCCAATTGCAGCATGCGATCGAATTGCAAGTGTTTCCACAGACGCCGTCTGAGGATGAAGATGAGAAATGTCGCTACGAGCAGCAGGGCCACGACGCCGTAGACCCTCCAGAAGTAATTCTCGCCAACGTCCGTGTCGCGAATTGTGCTCAGATTCATGCCGAAATACGACGTGAAGAAGGACAGCGGAAGGAAGACGGTGGCCACCCCGGCGAAAATCAGCATCGTTTCGTTCTGGTAATCCGCGAGGATCGTAAGGTCGTTCTGTTCGATTGTCACGATTTTGAGGAGCTATCCGGTCGAGTCAGTCACGAAGCTTGTAAAAGCACACCACACGGAGGAGGCCACTTGCGTCGTCGCGGATGGTCTCGGCTTTGGAATGAAGCTGACTAATGTCGCTCTCATTCTGCTTCAAGACCTTGATGGCCCACTGCACCCGGTCTTGCATCGTCTCTGATGGGTGTGGACTTGCCGGTGTCATCGATTCATCCGGGGGAGGCGACTCATCCGATCGACTCGGCTCCTCTTCTGTCGACCTCGACTCGTCCGAAACCCCTCTCCGGATGCTGCTACTCACATTGTATGTTGCCATTGTGCTGTTGAGTGGAGTCTCCAATCCTTCAATGTTTAGGACCTTGTTGGGAGATGTGTCAAGCTTCTCCACGTCGAGACGCATGCCTCGCATAACCTTGAGATTGCGAGAGACCACATCCTTATAACCCCTGAGTTCCTCCAGCAGCTCCTGGCATGCGTGCATTCTGAAGTGTGGTGCTCGTCAGCTTCTGCTTGCACATCCCCAAGAGTCGTCGAAGAATCTATGATGCGCAGTAGCACTTACAGTTTCGGGCCTTGTCCCTTCTTCCAGGGCTTTTTCCAATCTTCCTGCTGCGCATTACGGAGTGAGCCTGGTCGTTCAAAATTAAATGGAGGGAATGGAACTCGTACAAGCTTCATCATAATATGCCTGTAGGCAGAAACACACTCTATGGCACTTCGTCCGCCACGCATGTTGTGGGGAGTCACCGCGGCCTCGGTGAACAGATACACCAGCAACCATTCAGGTGTCTTTTGGTGCCAACGCCGAGTTCCAGAGCTCTCGAATGTGCGCATAGTGTGCCGCAAGACGGATATCGCCTCATATTCGATGTATTTCCAATCGGGAAGCCGGAGATACTTGTCAAAATCTCGGTTGAGATAGTCGATCCCGGTCGTGTTGGAGAAGGTCACAAGAAAGCCTACACGCATCTATGAGTATCGCCCTTCCCTATACGCGTTGATTTGGATCGAACTGACCGTTTCTGTTGAAACCTCGAAGCGTACTGACAGCCAAGGAGGCATCCTCGAATTGCGGATGATCGGCCAGCTTCTGGCGACCGGCGTCAAGTGTCTCCCTAGACTGCTTAGGCCCGTCAACGTACCCGAGGCTAAAGCAATCGTCCAGATCATAGGCGAAGTCGGCCTTGATCATCTTCCAGAAGTCGAGGGCCTCATTCACCTGCTCAGAGCGCCACTCCAAGTCTTCACTCATCCTGGCGGGGAGGTCTTTGCAGGGTTTGTCGTCTGGCGCTTGCTCGGAGAAGAAATTGAAGGCGTCGGTCTTTTCGGCGAACCGATCGCGATTGAAAAACGTGAGCATATCCAGCTCCGGATATGGCCATTCGGTTGTCCCGGACTGCACAAACGGCTTTGGGTCTACGTTCTCGGGGCCGAGGTGTAAGAAGATATCTTCCAAAGTCTATGAAGTTAGGTGTATGTTCCTTCGACGAAAGGCAAGTGGCGCACGAACCGATTGAAACAACCCTTTCCCCACTGAAACGTGACTATAGAATGATGCATCAGAGCGACGCTGGATGTTGTCAAACAGGGGCCAAGGACAACTCACATCCATCTTACTTGGACGTCGTCTGGTTTCGACTGGCAAACTGCCGAGAATCAGTATTCCCCTTCTCTGATCACGGGACAGGGGAGAATCTATACGGTCTATGAAGACTTTGGTCGTTGATTTGCTGTACTTGGCGCTGTCAGCCTTGAAATCACAGACGTGAACGGGGACATTGGCTCTGTCTTGGAAGTTATGGTAAACCAGTGCCTCGCGATGGTCCTTCTGGTGACTGCTTTCGTGGAATGGCAGGGATGGCAGTGATTGTTGGGGTGTAGGTGAGTGAAAGATGTCCCGGATCCCCTTGAAGTAGTAGCTCCATCGTCTTTCGTGGGAGATGGTTCTCAAGACCTTGGTCCGCTGCGTCTCATCCCCGCTCTTGAAAGACTCCAGTGAGTCTGGACGGTGCTCAGGTCCTTCAGTCTGTTCGACGAAGTTGGCAAGCATGAACCTGGTACTCGTCTCCACGCGGGTGTGTGCATGCACCTTCTGGGTCTTCCGTTCGGATGGAAGTAGTCGGGTCTCAGGGCGTTTCTGCTTGCGGGTTGCAGGAGTCGGGCTTGGAGAAGTCGGGATTGGAGACAGCGAAATGCCGTCGATCTCCTCCACTACTAGGGCGGGAGCTAGAGCGAGAGGCGAGGGCTGTCGCTGTCGCTGTCGCTGTCGCTGTCGCTGTCGCTGTCCCTGTCCCGCAGCGACTTCCGTTTGTGGCTGCGGATCTGAAGACATCATGGTAACACTACACCGACTTCAAGTTTGAAGCTAGTGTCGAGTGGATGTGGTGCACCCTATCAAACAGACGAAAGAGGTCGTACAAGTGACGGTTCGTTGCACGACAAGCGTTGCACGAGACTATTCTTCTTAAATACCGCCACCACACGCAGCTGACGAGGGTAGGTATCTTGGCCATCTTGCCGTTTTCTCTACTTCCCCAGCATCCCCCCCCCCCCTAGGACATCCTGCCTGCCGCCCACGCGCAAGTCGGCCGCTCTCGTGCCGTTGGGTCGGGGCTGACTTCGACTATTGGCAAGATACAGGGGACTGCTGTATCATCTACGGACGGCAGAAGCAGGCTGCGATGGCTGGATGTAGGATGGCTAGTACTTGATATCCCAATGGGGGAAATCTGACAAGTCGAAGCAGGGAAATCAGAACTGCACTTTGATGCACGCGGCTCGGTAAGTAAAATACGCCTGGACTGATTTCTAGTGCGAGTCTGGTAAGGTTGATACCCTAGGGAGTCATCCTCTGGCCCGTCTATCGGTCCCCCAGCATCACGATCTCTATGCCGTCCCGGTCGTTCCAGTCCTGGAGCGTCGACTTCACAGCCTTCGACGCTACTAGCAGCTTGGGCTGCTCTACCTCTCGATCCAGAAAGTCCCCCAAGGACAAGAACGATGATTCGACCACGGCGGACGGACCGTGCTGGAAGCGCGTCAGGCTGGCGATGAAAGCTGCTGCCTTCGCACGGGCGGTGTCGTCGAGGGCGGGCAGCGATGCAACGTGCAGGCATCTCAGTGAGGCAGTCCCGTCGTTGGCGAAGAGGCCCATGGTCAGCAGCCACTTGTCGGCGAAATGCTCGCTAGCACCCCCGCCTAGGAAGACCCCAATTTGCTTCGCACCCCAGGGCTCAGCTGCAGCAGCGCCGTTCGTATGCAGATCCTTGATGAATATTTGGATTCCGCCCGGCAGGCGCTGGACCCCACTGAAGAGCGCATCCCACGGGGCTCCTCGGTCCCAAGCAAGGGTCTGGAATCTCCGATACATCGTCTCCCCCTGTTCGCCTTCGACCACAAACACCTGCGTCCAGGTGCGCGGGGAAGAGGCCAGCCTGTACAGACTGGTCACCACCGCGGGAAACATTCGCCCTTCCTCTGTCGTCTCGTCGCCATCTCGCACCAGCAACACTCGCACGTCTATCGAGCCATAGTGCTCTGCCGAAACGCCGAGCTCGTCGAAGATGGTTTTCACGAGCTGGTAGACGTTGTTCACGAGGCCTTGCACTACACCAAAGAGCGCACGATGGGTGTGAACGGTCTGACCAATTCTGGTCAGAGGGACGGCGATATCCAGCTCGGCCGTTCTGCCGCTCAGTTGGTTCTGTGACAGTCGCTGTATCGCGGACAAGAGCGTGTGGTACAAGGCTGGTCGGATATGATCCGACGACGTAGACTGCGGCGGCTCCGGCAGGAGAAGCAATGCATGCATGTCCTCCATTTCGTGATGGGGCGGTGAAGCGCAGTCGGGCGATGGTGTTGCTCCCTATCACCACATGAGATGCGCAGAAGAGTTGGCGTATTTGTACATTCTAACGCGGCCCGACTCAGCAGGAGCCAGCTCAGCGTACTTGTCCGTTGCCGGCTCAGCCTGCCGCAAACGAAGAAAAGTGTCCCGACGCCGCCCGAAACACAGTGAACAGAGCCTCAAGCTCCTCCACAAATTGCCTGCCCCCCCAATGACCAGATCGTCGCCGAGAGGAAGGTTATCAACCACTGATATGCTTGGCCACGGGTCCATTGGCCGAGTGCAGGTGGCTTTATGCAACATCGCGAGTGGCACAGGGGTTTCAATGGATCGAGCCAATACCCGGACATCTCCTCTCCAAGGACCTCCTCGTAGCCTGCATCACACTTGCAGGCACAGGCGCTTGCGAAGAGACGGGCACACACAACGGCACAACCCCCCCGCCTGACTCAATATATGTGCTGGCTGGGAATGTAGCGGCGTTCTGCCCGCCTTACTTTTCCTACGCTCCTGTTCTGCTTACTGGAGGTAACCCAGCTGTACCAAGTATGGCAGCAATGGCTAGGACTCAAAGAAGATACAGTGTATTGGAATGGGTGAGTTTACCCATGCCGGTTATTTGTATCGACGCACACGCTCCATTTGTCACCCAAATAGGGGAGTAGAAGCTGTTAGGTACGAATATTGATACGCCGAGCACAGAAGACTGGCATGTTCCGCGAGGAATCCAGCGAGCAACGTACTCGGTTGCGGTACTACTCTCAAGGTAGGACTCCGTTCATCAAACACCCAGCGGTTGAGTAGGCAGCTGCTAATAATCAAGCACCAGATGATACCGACCTGGTACACCGCTCGTTCTTGATCCACGTACCCTCAACCATGCGGCGGGTGTTGGAAGCTGAAGACACCAGCGGCAACAAAGTGATTACGGTAGATTGCAAGGGTCCCAAGGTTGCCACCCCCACGCGAGGCATAATAATAGTATCATGGACGGACCTAACTAACCCTTACAGTGGATTTCACTCGGAAGTCTGAGTTCGGATGGTTACCGTCGTTACGATGTGCGCGGAACCTATCCGCTTGCTATACTCCTACAGGACTTGCTTGCAGCTCATCAAAGACGCCGAGGCCTCCTGACTCTGGATACTTCCAATCTGCGGGAGGATCCCGTTGCCCGAATCCAGAGAAAGATCAAAGATTACTTCTGGCCCAACCTGATCCGGCGCCTAGACGCGGACGTGGTTGAAACCGCGACCCGGGACAACAAATGGCGAGGCGGCGACGACACGCCGCGAATCTTCGTCCCAACCAATGCCCCGTCACAAGTGGCTTACTATACCAATATGGCTAAGCAACGAGCAGATATTAACTTACAAGTCGTTCCATTGCCAGGCCGCATAACACGCGAGAAATACAAGGCTCTTATGCATACACCTGGCATCCTAGCCCTAGACACCGAAGCAGTTGTCAGCAATGTAAGTGGAGAAACCGAACAACGGGCTGTGCCCTTCATCGTCCCCGGAGGACGCTTCAACGAGGTGAGCTTCGGAGCCCTAAGCGCTAAGACTGCTAATTAACATGTTTACGGTTCTTCGGCTGGGACAGCTACTTCATCGGGCTGGGGCTTCTGGCCGACGGAGGCAGCACCGGGCTGGCCCTGGTGAGGGGTATCGTGCAAAACTGGATCTTCGAGATCCAGCACTACGGCATAATCCCCAACGCCAACCGGTCGTACTTCCTGCTACGTTCGCAACCACCGTTCCTGACCGACCTGAGCCTGCGCCTCTACGACGCCACAAAGGACCAGCCCGGCGCCAAGGCGTTCCTGCGCCGCGGCATCGAGGCGGCGATGAGGGAGTACCACGGGGTGTGGACGTGCGCGCCACGCCTGGACCCGGCGACGGGGCTGTCCAGGTACAACCCGGACGGCTGGGGGATCCCCATGGAGGTGGAGGAGGGGCATTTCGACGACGTGTTGGCGCCGTATGCGGCCAAGTACGGGCTGACGATCGACGAGTTCACGCGGCGGTGGAACGAGGGGGGCGAGGTCGGATTCGACGAACCGCAGCTCGAGGAGTTCCTGCGCCACGACCGCGGCGTCCGCGAGTCCGGCCACGACACCTCCTTCCGCCTCACGGGCCGCGCCGCGGACCTGGCCATCGTCGACCTCAACTGCTGCCTGTACAAGTACGAGCGCGACATCGCGCGCGCCATCCGCGAAGTATTCGACGGCCATCTCGGGAGCTTCGGGGAGGAGGATGCCTCGGCGGAGATCTGGGAGGCGCGCGCGGCCCGACGCAAGGAAGCCGTGGATAAGTTCCTCTGGAGCGAGGAACGCGGTCTCTACGTCGACTACAACGTCGTCACCCAGCAGCAGCTCCTCGCCGACTCCGTCACCACCCTCTGGCCCCTGTGGTGCGGCCTGGCGAGCCCGCAACAGGCGGCTGCGCTCGTCGGGCATGCTCTGCCGTTGTTCGAGTGCGAGGGTGGCCTTGCGGCTAGTAGCGCGGCATCTCACGCTGCTGCTAAGGGGAAGGCGCATCAGTGGGATTATCCCTATGGCTGGGCGCCGCATCAGATGTGTGAGTACGGTCTCGTATACCTTCAGCTAGAAACGTAGTACCTGGTTTTTTCTTTGACCCTACCTTAGCATCAGAGGTGTTGAGACTACCGACTGACCGCGAAACCGAACAGTGGCCTGGGAGGGCCTGGCGCAGTACGGCTACGGCGGCGAAGCGCGCCGGCTGGCGTACCGGTGGCTGCGCACCGTGATCAAAACCTTCGTCGACTTCGACGGCGCCGTCTTCGAGAAGTACCACGTCGCGCGCGACCGGCGCGCCCCGCACGACGTCGCGGCCGAGTACGGGAACCAGGGGAACCAGCTCGAGGGGTAGGTCGGACGCTTCCCTCTCCCTGATTACCGATCGATCGATTGCTGCGCTGTGGTAGACGGGAAGGGAAGACTGACCACATGCTGAACGTATTACAGGTTCGGCTGGACCAACGCCAGCGTCTTGTTCGGGCTCGCCTTCCTGGACAGGGCCGACTCCCGTGTCAGCAGCAGCAGCAGCAGCCCTGCGGCCCCGGACGAAGCGAGGTATATGCGCTGGGCCCTGGGCGTCTGCGCTCCGTATGAGGCACTCCCTCGGCCTGGCGGGAAGTGAGGTGAGGTGGACTTACCCCTCCCGCCTGGTTCGCGTCTGGTTGCAGGTGGCGGGATGTCTTCGAAGAGATGGCTTTAGTGTGATGATGATGATTATCTTGTAGTGATCTTGGTCACTTATACTAGATACGCGATGTAAGCAGACGCTCATGTCCTATGACTGAGGGGACTATCCCCTAGCTTTCACCATTGACTCAAATGAGAAATCACTTACAAAGCGCTCGGATAGCAGTGTAGCCTTCATAGTAGACGAAGTCTTGTAGCCCATGTATCGAGAGAGCAGTTAGAAATGTTCAAGCAACTCGATACTCGCACTGGGGACGTAGCGTGGATATAGTCTAGAATACTGCCAGAATAGTTGGTTCCCAATATCGGCCAACACCATTACAAGATGATGGTTGCAGCACTCATGACTGTCCCAACTGACACCGCTCTCATGATGAACGGACTCGCAGGTTACAACATAGTTGCGGTGTCCAGCCAGAGCCTCACTCGTACCTACGCGCCCCATCTTCTGACGCAATCTCCGAATCTCGAGAATACCTAAACGAGAATGCGGGGGTGGGGATGGGTGACGGCCCGTGCACGATCAGATCCAACGCTCAAGTTTCAACCCACTGTCTCTTGAATCTTGTGTCTCTCTCTGGCCAAGCCAAGCTCCAAGTTGACTAGCTTTCCTTCGACTTCTCTTTACCTAAGTTAGTCTGCTCAACTGAACAGTATCCATTCCCCTGGAACTCGGTGTACCATATTCTCCTCTCGACTCCTGTCATCTAATGACCAATCGGGCATTTGGATGCGTCCCATCTGTGGCACGTCGAGTTCTGACCGTCCCTCATACACGGTACACCACCAACAGACCTCTCAACTTTCTCGGCCCGGACATGCCCAAGTCTGGGTATCAGGTGAGAAGACGCCATTGAGTGAGACGGAGATGGCGTCTTCCCACCTATTGAGTCCTTCCACTTGGCGAATATCACGCACCCCTGGCGTCATCGGGCATATCAAGTGATGCGCAGAAACCGACGCCGGCAGTCTCGCATCGGCTAAGAGATATGCTTACGTTATCACCAACCAAAGAGGAGAGCTCTTCCCCGTCCAGGCTTATAAACAGTCCACGCTTCCTCTGACCTCGCTCATCAATGCCCCAAACCCTGCGATCTGCTTCATAGGTAGAGCCGGAAAAGTGAATTGTAGCATCAAGTATGTCCTGGTAACAATCCACTGTGCAATTGACTTCGTTCTCACCATGATGTAGGATGGCAACCGACGAAATCGTCCTGTTCGATCTGGCTTCCAAACCACCTTGCCGGACTTGGTCCTATAACCCATGGAAGGCCCGATTCGTCATCAACTTCAAAGGGCTCAAGTACAAGACAGAATGGGTATGTGCTGCACATTACCATGTATACCTCGTCACCATGCTGATTCACTATCGCATAGCTCCAATATCCAGACTTAAAGCCCAGACTTGCTGCGCAGTAAGTGCCCAGTCGAAGCATGCTGTTCAGATCATGCCCACTGAGACGAACAACTACACAGCTTCCCCAAAGACCAAACAGAATTCACCATCCCTACAGTCATGATGCCTGATGGCAGTTATGTCATGGACTCCTGGAAAATCGCTGAGCTGCTTGACAAGACTCATCCGGAACCCAGCCTGCACCTGGACTCACCAGTCTTGCCAAGGCTCAGGGAGATTCTAGGCGAGGCAATGACTGCGATGCGTCCAATATACGTGCCCCTGGTAGTCAAGCGTCTTCTGACAGAATACAACTACCCATACTGGTATGAGACACGGGAGAAGCTTGCGGGCATGCCTCTGGACCAATGGCAC
>JAJJKE010000150.1:0-41494 GCA_022376655.1 Xylariomycetidae sp. FL0641 | reverse complement strand
CGGGTTTTTTTAACTTTTACGGCCGTATTATTTAGTCGGGTTACTATTATAACTAAGCTTACTACTTTTTAAAAGGCGCGTTATTAATAAAAGATGTTTAATTTTTAATATAACGTTATCGCGGTGCATATTAATTAAATAGGATATTATAACTTTTTTAAGTATAAAGTATAACTTTTAATATTATATAATAGCGGTTATAAAAAGGTAAAGCTTTAGTATGCGTAGTTAATTTTGTTAATATTAAAAGTAAGGAATAAAAAAAAAAAAAGTCGGTTAGTTATAAATGTTTTAACCTAAAATAAGCGATGCGGCTATAGCCTTTTTGAAATAGGCTAGCGTATAATATAGCTGTTAGTAGGTGCCTAGCAGGTGTTACGCTTTTTAGCAAGTGCTTAGGCGTTCTTTTTTTCCGTGCTTTCCTTAGCCACTATTGCACCATTAGCCACCTATTTGTGGGCTGTGCGCCATAACATTGCTTATATAAAGGAATTTATAAGTTATTTAGTATAAATAAAAGGGTTTATATATTAGTTATGTTACGTGTATTTAAGTTAGGTGATAGGTAGTGGTATATAGCATAATATATCGATATATTTTATTATTTATAATTAAAATGGCCGCGTTAAATAAACTGTAAAAGCTTCTTTAGCCCCCTTAAGGGTAGTGGCTTAGTGGCCTAAATAATGGATTTAGTAGCCCTTATAGCGCACTTTATAGGGCAGTTTATAACGCTTTTATAGGGCATCTATAAAACTTAGAATTTTCACAAGCCTTGGGATTTTTATAAGCTTTAGAAATTAATATTGCTTATTTACTAAGTAAGTCTTGTTTACTAATAAGCCTTGTTACAGCGCACCACCCCCCGGAACAGTACTTAGGTAGACACACGAAAGCGCTTTATTGGTCCCAAAGGGCGAAAGCGAAACTCTCGCGAGTAACATGCGATGAGTCTGGAAAGCTTCCACTGATGGATTGGTGTTGGTCCTGATGAAGAAACCCTAGCTGTTGACTTTTCCTCGTCGGGGGCATTGATTGGATGTCCTCGTGATCCTTCGCGCCATTGTGGACAGATCCTGGCATGCATTCCAAGGCTTCATCTCGTTTGCATGTCTCTTTCCCTCCATCCTCTGCATGCATGCAGTCGGGGAAGCGGCTGCTCGCATACCACGAGAAGACCGATCGTGAGTTGCGTTTCGCCTTGGTGCTCTCGTGGCAACTGGAGGCCAGTCGTCTGTCGTTCTCACTCACACCTTACACCATGAGTCTCAATACCTCCAGAACCCAGAACAGCTGCAGTCTGATGCAGAGTGTTCTATTTTTCGCCGTACCCTGCCTGGGGCTGAGCTGGATACCCCAGTTGCCCAGCTTGACGTGGAAGCAAGCGTGTTCTAGACGGGAGTGTTCAACGCCAAGATGACTGGGATTACTGCGCTCTTTTGGCAGGTCGCCCTGGCACCGCCCGGCCGGTTGGTTCGGACTCGGGTTCCTGACCCAACTTTCCAGCCGTCGGATTGAATCGCCCAGCCTATTTTCGGCCGGGCGAAGTCCACGATTATTCATTCGGACTTGAGGCTCCTGCAAGCAGTAGAGGTCAAAGTGGGCGCGCTGCATTGGCAATCAAGAAGACGGACCGTGAAATGCCCATTGCCGCCTACGCTGCGGTCGAAGGATTCCGGCCCTCGGCTCTTCGCTCAAGGCCTCGATTGATCGCATAAGGTCAGTATTCCGTCTGCTCGCCCACGATGGTCGGCAGTCTCGTTAAATCGTGGCCCATCGAAACGGCGATTCCTTGCCTTATGGTTCTGGCAATATACTTTCCCGTTTCCTGGCTGCCTCGTAGTCGTGGACGGGCGGAAGACGACGCTGGAGCGAGACCACTGCAGTCGCACAATAGACCTACCGCTACTGATCTTACCCATCGTCGAGGTACTGTTGGTTCCTGGAGTAGCGCTCATCTGCTCAGGAATCCAGCCATGGCTGCATGGTACTTCGATGCATTCGCACAAATGCTGCGTACGAGATCATGCGCGGTAGATGGTGCTATCACCTGCAGAGATGCGTTGCTGAATCTCCAACGGTCGATACAGTATGACCTGTCACTGCCGACTACGTGGCTTGCATGCCTTGCTTGATGCGACAGTCGCAAATAGACCACCGGAACAGGAGATACCGGCGTCCAGAGTCGCACAGGCTGGTGTCTGGCACGTACTGAAGGACCTTCGAGGAACCATATAAATGATGTTGGAGATCTTTGCTGTTCACCTTGGGGTTGCTTCAATTCGTACCTCTGAAGTTGAGTGAGAGCACGTTGGCTGCTAAGCGTACCTTAGGGTAGGATGAGTTCCAAAACGACCGCTGCTCATGATTCAGGGCATTTGATTAGTCATGCACATCCGAGTCCCGCCGCGCTTCCCTTCCCTTTAGGCTTTAGGTTCCCAAGGTTCCCTTTCCCCATTCCACCTAGGTTTCTCCATTTCAAGCACCCAAGGGCTGCATGAGCCTGGTCGACGACGATCCTTCTCTCAGCCCATCATGGCCATGGCCCTTTTTTTTTTATCAACCTCTTCGCTATGTTTATTGAATATCATACCAATAACTCCGTTCGACCGATATGGCGCACCCTCTATTTGGTATCTGATGGATTGAATTTTGAAACAGGCCCGGGGCGACAAAAATGAAGTTCATGAGATCGTGATTCGGTAACGTGACCCTCACTTCGCAACCACAGCGCAAAGTACAGGCAGCAGATACAGGGCGACAGTCCAGAGACACCAGATCCGCCACGTATTCGCATCAGCGCGAGGCGTGCGGCAAAGTACGACACGCACGGCGGTGATCAAGCCCGGAACCGCAGGCACAGCCGCGACAACCGCACTTTCCGGACGCCAGAAGCAGACGGCGACGACGGACCAGAATGTCACGAACGCTGCGATGGAAGTACGGGAGAGATTCTCTCCGAACGCGAGCGGGATGGTGCGACGCCCGCGCGCCGCGTCGCCGGCCATGTCCTTGAGGTCCTGCACCTGCATGGTGGTGAGGATGACGGCAGACACGAAGGCGGTCCAGGCGATGCCACCGCAGCTCAGTTGCTGCGCGCCGGGGCCCAGAGCGATGAGAAGTGACGCGCTGTTGAAGAGCGCGTACGCGGCCGCGATGACGGTGTCGCGACCCAGACCGTCGCCGCCGCCCAGGTCGTTGTAGACCCACGTGAGCACCAGGATGCCGAGGCCGGGCACCGTGACGTCGAGCGCGTGGTTGAAGAGGGCTGCGAGCGGGACGAGGCACAGTAGCGCGCGTCGCATCTCGTCCGAAGTCACCTGCCCAGACGGGATCGCGCGGTGCGGCTTGTTGAGGCAGTCTTCGCGTACCGAGGCAGGCGATCGCTGGTTGGCGAGCTCGAAGACCAGAACCATGTACCAGTTGAAGACCGCGACGAGAGATAGGCGGCTCAAGATGTCAAGGGCAGTCGGTGCTGTGTCGAAGCCCGAGGCCAGTACGGGGGCCGCGAAAGCGCCCAGGACTCCGAAAGCAGTGTTCGGGATCACGAAGGTGTCGAAGTCGCTCTCGGAAATTACCCAGATCAGGTGAGGTATATAGGCTATCTTCCCCACGAGGCTCTTGGACGAGTACTCGCTCGTCTCGGTGGCGGCCATGAGCTCAGACTGGGGAGGACACTTCTCGAGTAGTGGGGTATGAACACGCCCTTCGGCGGTTCCTTTCTTGCTTTCCAACATCGCGGCCAGGTTGAGTGAAAAGCCTTGATGGCAGGCGGTTCGTTGAGTATTGCTGAGGTATTGTCGTCCTAGGTTCGAAGATCACTGAGACCTGAAAGAGTCGGGCCAGCCGGTGGCTCGTAGGATAGACGAGGGCGTTTACTTGTACCGTGAGGGCGAGACTGCGCTGCTTCGCAGGTCGGAACGAGGCTTCTGGTCGTTGACAAATCCTCCCTGAACTGGGCGTTGGTAGGGCTTATCACGAAGGGCTCCGTGGCTGGCCCTTGCGAGATATACGATGTGCTTCCAAGCCGCGGAAGGGCCGCAGAGGTGCCTTAGTATGTAGTCCTGACGGGTAAAATGGTCCCTGAGATGAATGAGAGTTGGTCAACTGCGCATCGGGTCCAAGCCTTTATCCCCCTGACATGCAGACAGATGTAAGGGGCCGTCCCAAGCGGCCGTCTGTTGGGTCCAGCGTCGCATTTTTTCCATCCTCTGTACAAGACGTGACTCGTGGCTTCCCGGTCGTCAACCTGTCAACTTCCCCGAACAGGGCTTCTCTGCCTACCTTACCCAATCTGCCCAGGGTACCGGCCGTATCGTACCGACCGAAGTAATTATGACGGGTCCGCCCTGCAGAAGAGTGGGTTGGAGAGTGGACGTGCTTTATATCTCTTGTATGAAGATATCCGTAGCTGCCGTGTTTCTCGAGCAAAGGTCTGTGAACCTGCCGTACCTGCAGAGTGGCTACCAATCGAGACGCGCGCGGCGCAAAATGGTACGGTAAGGTAACCGTTGGCCAGCAGGCACCTACGTAGAAAAGGTAGATCCTCCTGCAACCTTTCATCTCCCCCTGGGACCTGTTGAAATCCCATGGGATGTGGGCGAAGAACATGAAGTTCGGTTGGAGCGATCGGGCATCGAATCTCTGCCCCTGCCCACATGATTATATAACGGCCGTTACCTTAGGGGAAGAAAACCGCCCGACTGGCATGTCTGGGGGCAAGGTGGGGGTTGAGATCCCTGGAAAATACCGGGCCTTCTTGCATGACTGTTTAAAGGCACAGCAAGAGGAACTCGCGCCATGCTACCCGCTCCGAACGGTTGCTTGGGTCACATTTGAGGGTCCAAGAGTTGCTCAGTTGGGTTGGAATGTCGGCAGTGACCGACCAAGTTTCAACCATGTCCGTGCAGCAGTCGTACTATCTACTCCGTAGACGCAGCCTGAACATGATGGGTAATCATCGTGTAAGTCCAGGAGAAGCGATAGAACCAGAAAGTCCCGGGCACCTAGACCTTGTAGAGCTTGTCAAGTTGTCGAAAACTAATGGTTCAGGCCTCCCAGAAACACACCATTCCCAGGCAAGCAGGGAAAGCAGGAGTCTGATCAACGATTGCGGCTCTTCACGCCGCAGAGCTTACCTACCTTGTATGTGCTTCTCGGACCCCCGAGTACGGTTCCTCACCTACGCCATGTGTCGTTTGCCAGAGAACGGAAAGATCGGATGCGTGTGATGAACCTTGATCTTCCTTCCCGCCCGCGAACCATGCCGTCGGATGCTACGTTCCATGATCGGCCAATGTGCGTTCGACCGAAATACGTGTGATGTGCTCCGTAGTACACCGCCGCTCATCTCCTTCCAACGCATGCTGCTGACGACTATCGCAGGTCAAGCGAGGAGAAGAGAGGCTTGATACTGTACGGAGTACGCAGACAGTATTGCGTACTCGTGACGCATGGCAACTTTGGGAAAAGAATTCCGAAGAC
The DNA here is from genome assembly GCA_022376655.1 of Xylariomycetidae sp. FL0641. Lineage (NCBI taxonomy): Eukaryota > Fungi > Ascomycota > Sordariomycetes > Xylariomycetidae sp. FL0641. Next base: position 36,010 of record JAJJKE010000150.1, on the reverse strand, counting down.
GTGGCATTGGAACAGTCTGAGAAACCGAGCGGCCACAAGCGAGGGCGCGATGTCACGTCAAGTCGTGCAGTTCGCAAACCCAGCGCCCGTGCTGCAGAAGTTCCGCACCCCCCTGGTCGTCCCATTTTGACTATTGGCTGTCAATTCCAACCGAAGCCCCAATTTGATCTCATTGGGCATCTGTTGCGAACCTCCCGTGGAATGCAGGCGGCACTCATATTACGTGCGTCTAAACGGCGTGGACGGTCGCAAAGGTCCCTTATGGGTGCAGGAAGAGGATTCGTTATCCACACGTGTTGCTCGAAAGCCACCAAAGCCAGTGCGTCAAGTGACTCAAGTCCCCGTACACTGGGCAGTGTCCTTTACCGTAAGTCTCGACGAGTGCAAAGCGACCTCAATTCGCTTTGCCTGCGAGAATAGGAACACTGTCCTTCCATCTCGGTCGAAAGCCACCATACTTACGTCTTGGCTGCCGCTGATTGCACACTCCAAGCATGGACACCCCGGAACACAATAATGTAGATACAAGGAGCAGGGTGTAATGACCGGGCAATGGGTCCTGTCGAGTTGACAGCGGGAGGATGCATCCTGGGTGCCGAGCCAACCCCCGTCGCGTTCTTATGGTGGGAATATGATGGCCATCGTACGGCTTGCAATTTGGATGCGCCATTCCGGAGTACCGCGGCACCGTCCCGAAAGCCCGGATGGTATAGCGAAGGGTATAAGGACACATCATTGGCTGCATTGGATCCTTCTCGTGTGATCCCTAAAAACCGACCTCGAGACGGGCGATATGCTGAAGATCCCACGTGCTGAGCTCATATAGCGTAAAGGTCGCCGGTCGCCGTTAGCCGTGACCGTCACGGACATCGTATCTTTGGCCTGGCGAAGCGTAGCTCACCGCTGCAGGATGACCGGGAATAGACAGAAACGCATCTCCTACCCGACGGCATGTTTTGTGCCCCCCCACGGCCTTGGCAGGAAGCGAAACGTTCAGGGTCCGCACCTGATGGATGGGTGGAAACGAGTCGGCGATCACCCTGGCTTCCTGGCTATCGGGAGAAAGAAGCTCCAAATGCCCCAATCGGCCGCCCCGCAGACGGCTTCTGGAAGTTGAAAATGGCGGTGATCGTGTTTCAAGTTCTTCTCTTCAGGTCGCGATCGTGACGATGTCAGAACCTTAGAATTTGTCATTCGCCCGAGGTGAACGCCGGTGTGATCGCGCGGGTCGGGCCGCCTCCGGGATGGTTTGCCAAGAGAGAGCTCGAATGGAATGCAGGAGGCCTCTTAGCACCGTTTATGTGCATAATATCCAGTGGTTAAGTACATATCCCAAGAGACGTCATGTCCTCGGTCCTTGGGATAGGTCTCTGTCCACACCTGACATGAGTTCATTCGTCGCTCTCCCATTTGGGCATATTATATAATGCAGTATGTTTCTGCTAAGGAGCAGTAGAAACCATATCAGGTTCGCTGTAATGCCTTCAGCTGTCCCGACTTCCGCAGCTCCGACAGAAGATGGACCCAATGGCCCTGAGAGCGGTGCCGTGAAGAGCACGCGGCGGAGCGACTGCAAGTTACTTGTGAGTCAAATCTTACGACTCTTAGACTTCTATGTCCAGAAAGGGCTGCATTCAGTGCCAGGTGTCAGCAGGAAGACGTAGATGTCGACGGGTAGAATGGCCGTCTCATCAGATCCGCTTAGCTTGTACGCTCTCCGACCAATGTGTCTGCTAAAATACACCGTGAGATAATCATGTCGCTAGCGATGATCCCATCATAATCAGCCTATAGGATAATTATTCCAAGACTTAATTAACCCATGGCTCAATAACGCAGTGGGACAATCATCCAAGTAGTAATTATCCCAAACAGCTACACGTAAGGCGAGTCGCAGGCCGGGCGCATACTTCTGCAAGGTCAGTGTAGCTGTGCACATGCGCTTCCAATGGTGGCCTGTGGCATTCGAAGGCCGGGAGTGAAGTGATGCCAGTAGAAAAGGCAGGCACCTACAGCGGGGTGCGGCTTCCATTACGGCGGCAGTGACGGGGAGCGCCTCGGGCGCGCGTTCGCACCGCCAACCAAGGCGAGCCCCGATCTCCATGAACAAATACACCAGGGCACAGCCCTTGACGTACATTACTTAGCATCACGCGATGGAAATGTTCAATTCACCTAGTCAAGAGCATCAAAATGGGGGTGAGGAGAGTCAATTCTGTGTTCCGAACCCTACTGCCTGATGTCAACGCGAAAGATCTTCGGAACGGCCTGGTTTCCCAGGTTTTCCGAACTGATGCTTCCTCGCGACGAGGGGTCAAGTCCAAGTCTCCATCATAGTGAAAAGGCAAAGAATGTACTCTTTTCAATGCCAAGCAATAACTCCTCTCCCTCCCTCCTCATAACGCCATCCTCGTCAAGTCATGCCAAGTCCTTGCGCGCGCGCGATACAGAGATCTGACACGAGGGAAAACGCGCCCTGTGATCACAAGTAGGCGAAGAAGACGGGGCTTCACATGTACGCCACCCACGGCTGGCTCGGCTGCGCGGGCGCGGCAGTCACCGGCGTGTAGTAGTGCACCGGCTGCGCCGGCGTGTAGTACGACACGTACTGCAGCTGCTGCGGCTGGGGCTGCTGCACCTGCGGGGCGTACCAGACCGGCTCGGCGACGTAGCACGGCACCTGGGCGTGGGTGGGAGCCGCAGCCGGGGGGCCGGCCATGTAGTACGACGGGCCGCCGCTGCCCCAGTGGGCCGAGGCGTTGCTGTAGTTCGCTGGAGGGCAGGTTAGTCGGGATGTTCCACGGTAGGGCGTGACGGTACGTAGAAACGGGATGGAGCCGGTAACTTACGAAGCGGCATCTGCGCAGTCTGGGCCGAGCCGGGAGCCACAACCGGGCAGTTGTACCAGAGGTACGGCTGGTTCGGGATGTAGTACGGACTGTGAGGCATTCGCAGTCAGTTTCTCGTCCGAGAGTGAGGCAATACCGAGATACGGGAGACTTACGCAGACATGTTGCCGACCTGGGAACGACGCGCGTGGCAACCGAAGGGGCACGTAAACGGGTTGAGGCCGGGCGGAACACTGGTGTGAGTGCCGAACGGACCGTGCTGGCGGGCGCGGTTGCGTAAGGTCTGCTCGATTCTGTCAAGCGACTGGGGAAGAGTGGGAATAGTGCTCTGTTGGCCGCGAGAGGTCGGAGTGGCAGTACCGGTGCGAGACGGGGCGCCTGCAGTAGTAGTCTGCTGGGAGCGAGTGGCCGAAGTGGCAGGAGTACGCTGGGTGCCGGATGAAGTTGCGGTGTTGCCGCGGTTGCCAGTGGTGCTGTAGGCAGTCCAGGAGGGGGCAGGATCCTCGGAGTCAGGCTCGCAGGTGGGAGGTCTGTAAACAGAAGACGAAGCGGTGGTGGTGTTGTTGTTGATGGACGAACCAGCAGACGGAGCGGGACCTTGGATCGGGATAGAAGTAGTGGTGCCGTCCGGGTTGTGGGAGGTGGCATTGGCCGAGAAATCCACGTTACGGGGGATGCTCATGTTTGCTATCATGGTCACAGGGTCAGTAGATGCCGAGAGTCAATTGGTTCCAGGGGCTCGGCGGCTCGGCGACGCAAGAGTGGTACATAACAGGGCAGAGGGAAACGGACCCGCATGCAGCGGCGGGTTGTAAAGGAAGACGGCGGCGCGTTGCAAAGGAAGACGGCGGCGCGTTGCAAAGGAAGACGGCGGCGCGTTGCAAAGGAAGGCAGCGGCGCGTAAGGGAAGGCAGCGGCGCGTAAGGGAAGGCATTGTCAATGGGTCAGGAAGAGGACTTACCGGCAGTGCTGCTGTTCTCAACGTTGTTGGTGGCGGAATTCATGGTGGCGGAATTCATGGCGGCGGGTTGAGTGTTCTTGAGGTTCTTGCCTTTTCCGTTGGATTTGGAGGTGGCGCGAGAGTTGCTGGAAGAAGATTCGCCGTCCAAAGTGTAGTACGTGCCGGAGGAACAATCAGTGGTGTTACCGCTGCGGTTAACGTGGTTGTTCGTGGTGGGGTTCATCTTGACAGGCTTAGGGGTGCTAGAGGACTTTTTGTAAGGTCCCAGCACAGAAAGGAGGATAGTGCAAGAGGGCATGATTGGGTTACTTGGCTGACTTGGGCAAAGGGTACCGTAGCGGTATGTAACTGGAAGGTAGTTGGAAATGGATGGAGGGACGAGGTACGGTTGGCGCGCGTAAAGAAGAGAAATGGGCGCCGTGCGTGGGGGAGAGGTAAACAGATGGCCTGGCCAAAGCACGAGTTGCCCAGTCTGATGCCTAGTTACCAAGGTGATTTATTTTACGGGAGGATACCCCACAAGAAGATAAACAGAAGCCTCTGCAACGCCTCCATACTGATAAGGGGACAGCTACCTTGATAGCGCTAATGGTCCTGATCCCACACGAGACTGGCAAACAAGCACACCACGGATCAACTTGTGACTGTGTGTGGCCTTAATTCGTTAACCTGGTGGCCAAGATGTGGGATTAAGAAATGTGTAGAGACCCCCTGGCATCTTGCCTTCATGCGTGCGTCTGAGAAGTGAACGGCGACCCGAGGTCTTCCTGATGAAATCTGGTGATACTCGACAGCCGTGGTATTGCTGCCGTCCATGATTATTTTCCTTGCCCTGTTATCGTGATTGATATCTACCTTAAGCAAGGGGTCAAGTACTTCATATTTGCACGTTATCGTACGCAGTTGTGATAATCAAGAGCATAATAGACGTACTGTACCACGGTGTAAGTCCAGGACCTCACGTGCCTCGAGTTCTAACTGAGCAAAGAGACTGCTATTGTCAAATCAGTCATATGTAAGCGGTGAAAGTGTGTTCACGATTGTTCATGATCACCCATCGAATGAAAACTACAATCCCTTCTGCCCCTGAACGATGCTGGAGTGCTACGTGGAGATTTACTGATGATGTCTAGAACCCCGAGTCCACGAGTCACTACCACTGATCAAATGGCCCTGTTGCTACTTTGACGATGCCTGTTCTACCATCTAACGGTACTGAACGCATTTGGAGTCATTGTGGTGCCCAGCTTCCATGAAGCCATGGCGTGTTGGGCAAAGAAACGGATTGGCCACAAGTGAAAGCGTTCTTCTTACAGTGGCAGACCATGGACAACGCCAGGATCTTGTTCTTACTAGCTAGGAAGGGTAAAGGGCAATGTTGGAAATCTGCTATTGTATACAGCTGATTGTGTCCTTGTGTCGGGACGTATACCATGGAGGCGAGATCCCAGAAGGCGTTTGGAAGCCCATTCTGACCCGTAGGCTATGGTCGCAACTGGAAAATTTGTTAATAGAAGCATGGGCAGAGGGGATACAATACTGGTGACACTTACCCAAATACTCTGAATGACTTGCCATCTCTGAGGTAGTGGTGTTCCTTGAGCCATCAGTGTCAGTCAGGCGTCGAGGATCCTCAGACCTAAGCACGATTTTCTTGTCAAATGCGCCCGACGCGTCGAGATGTACACTTTGACATCATCAGCTCGTAGGCATGGAGCTGCCGCTACTCCATCGATGTAGCCAGCACAGGGGAGTTGGGAAATGGCTGGTTGTTGGGAAACATCATTGCGTTTGGAGTGCGATGGCTCGAATCCTTTGAGAATGGTTCTCGGTGCTTATGGCATTGAAGCTCGGTTCAGACTCTAGTGCAACCTTGAGCCGGTACTCGTGTTCGTTCTAGCCTGCCAAAACCTCTTACCGGTATCAGTTATTGCAGGGGATCATCAGCGACGAGACTGGGATTCGAATTGGCGGCCGTATGAGCTGGGAAGAAGTGGAAGAAGTCTCCTGCTTTTAGAACCCCTGAAGCGGTCGCCAAGCAGAGTGTTAGGTGCCGGAAGGTGCAGGGCTTGGGTGTGCCTTCCTCGAGTCCGAGTTTACAGTTTGGAGGGCGACGGCCGGGGCTCTGCACGGGGCAGGTCGCTAACGTACGGCACCGTTGGTCACAGCGATGGATTTCGTTCGTCTGCCTCAGCTGCATCACGCCGACTATGGTGGCAATAGTCTGACCCTTGAGACCATGCCACTGAGGATGCTATCAGTGCTGAGTATCGATGTGCTCGACCGAACTTGCAGATGGATCGCCACGATGTCTACCTTATACATTGATTCATTCCCCTTCGTCTGGTCCCTTTCGCCCATTGCCCAATTGGATACGTAGCAGAAGTTCGCCATCCACGCCACGCTGTGCCTCTTGGTCGTCAGCTTCATCGGTCTCCTTGCTGTGTGTCGGCGGATCGAGGGTAACTGGGAACCCACGGTCGGTACCTGGGCTTCGCGGCATGTTCTTGACGTCCCAAACCACATTCTATCGTTCGGCGCCGTCTGAACATACTGATCCTGCGCTATCATTCCGGCATTTATTCTCTGGCATGCTCAGATGCGGAGGAGGGTGAAACTTTCCGTATGGAACGTTCCGATAACCGTGTCATTGTAAGTTGGCAAGCTCGGCATCTGTCCATTGCGATTATTGAACTACCATACACGGGGTGATGTTGCTGACAGAAGAACTCATCGTCCAGGGCACCTGCTTCGACAATTCTCGGCTTACATTTTTCCAGTACTACCCACCTAGGTAGGCATGGAACTACTCTTGACTTTCTCTGTAGTAACCATCGACGACCAGGCCAATGGCAACAGTTGCTGACCATGCCTGTGCCTCCGTAGCCGATCACGTATCGGCCATTGTCCTCCTCTCCATCATCGAGGGTGGGATAGATCTCATTGCTGGCTCATTACCTATGCTTCTAAGCTACGCCAGGCGTTGGATAGGCACAACAGGGAGGGCGAAGAACACCGCGCCAGGTCCGATGCCGGCTGATATAGTGACAGTAGGCGGGACAGATAGCCGTAGCCATAACCGGAATGCCAGGAAATCGCGAGGCACGCGTTCAACAAGTCGGACTGGAATAGGCCTGCGCGGATTGATAATAGCTGGAGAGTACAAAGCTTGGGAGCTACTTGCGGAGGGAACATCGCAGATATAGAGATGAAGAGTGTCATGATGACACTATCGTCTTAACAAGAAGGCCGGTGATCGAAAAGCTCGAGATGGAAGACTTGGAGCCAGTGATACCGCAGATACGTTCCTGTAGGCCGTTGAGATAGAAGAAGTAGCATACGTACCAGCAATGTAAAGGACATACCTGTCAGCATCTTCACGGGTTTATCTTATATTAGAGGGTTCATACATCACCATTACAACTTCGACTTCACTTCACCTCCTCCATTTCTACTGCCACCCGGAATCCGCACCATAATCCTCGGCACATTCTCACCCTCGCGGTCTCCAAACGCCACCTCCTGGCAGTCCTCGACGGGGACATCGTTGGCGAACTGGAAGACCAGGAAATCGATCGCCGACCCGGGCGGTCCCAACGCCGCCATCGGCGCATGCCACGTGCCGGCGCCGTACGTGACGGCCTGGTTGCCGGACGCCAGAAACGCCTTCAACCTCCCCAGATCAGGGCGTCCCCTCCCAGGCTTCCCCTCTGGCGCCGGAAGACCGCTATCTGCGTCCGTGGCCGGCAGCGTCGGGGCAACAATCACCAGATACGAGCGCGAATCTGAGGGGCCGACGCCGAGCGGCACGAAGGTCTGACTGGTGAACGGGTGTCGCTCGAGGATGCTCACGCGGAAGCTGTCCCTGGCCGAGGATGAGGCGTCGGAAGACTCCAGTGTCCGCGCGCCGCACACAAACATCGTCACCCGCGGTCCGCCCCGTCGTCCACTTGGGGCAGTGGCATAGTGGTCGCGCTGTGTGCCCAGAGCGCGGTACTGGATTGCAGAGCCTTGGTTCGCGGATACGGCGCCGCAGGGGAGGGCCCCCGCGGCAATGGTTGTAGGTGAGGTGTTGGATGGGGTGTTTGCAGGGTTCGGGTTCGTCAGCACGTCGCCGAAGGGGGCGAAGGATTCCCGGGTTAGGGGTTCTGCGGTGAGGAGGAGAGGGGATGGCGGGGTGGTGGTGCCGATGAGCATGGTGGCTTGGGATTGCGAGTCTAGTGTACTATAGATGAGTGGATTTTAAACTCCAAGACGAGAATAATGTTCGTGGTTGAGACGTGAGAGATTTGCAATGTAATGAACGTCTTTTTATTATGAGTTCAAGTCAGATATCACGAAGACGGAGGACGGCGAAGACGGTGAGCGTGATCGGGGTATTTCGGGAGATGCCGACACGGGATGCGAGCTGTTAGTTCGCGAACCAGATCTTCGAGTGATCTGTAGCAGATGCTATCGTGCATACTCAATACCTAGGTACGGCCAAAGGGGATACGATTGAGTTGGAATGTGGAGCCCGCATCCAACTGCCCTCCTTGATGCTGCCCGGCTGCCCTACTGCTTCCGTTGGTCCAGCCTGCCTTGGGACTGACGGTTGGTTCGTGCACTTCCGTCCCAGCCTCGCCCCGGAGACTTTACAGGCTGTCGGGCACCGGCGCATTCAGGCTGTCCGGACGGGATCAGGCTCCAAACAGCGGTGGCCTCGGCGGCCTTCCAAGGGGCGGCGCTAGGTGCGTCTTTCCCTTTCCAGCAACAGCCAAGACAGAGGTGTTGAGCGTACCTAAGAGAACCGAGCAACCAGGACCCACTCGAAGCGTGCTGTCTTTTTTTCTCCATGTCAACAAGGCCCAATCACCAGCTGCAGCAGGCCAATGTGAGAGGGCCTCGTCATTCTTGCGCGAACCAATGCTTCGCTGCGTTCTTCAATCTGCATTCACGCTCGCATACCACCATCTATCCCTCCCCCGATCCCTCCCCATCCCCATCCCCCATCCGTCGGCATTTGCCAGATCTCATCATCGCCTCACGATGCTGACACGTCCTTCGCTGCCATCGACCCATCGATAATCCTGCATCCCGACATTCGCATCGCTTCCCTCGCGCCGACCACCGACCACCGACCGCCGCCGACCTTGCATCCGACGTCCACCGCCTCTGCTGCTGTTGTTCACGCATCCAACATCATGTTTTCTCCCGCGGCGAACAACGGCAGCCAGACCGGTGCACCAACCCTGGCTGCCACGCGCGGTCGCCGGCGCCAGCGACCTCTAAGTTCGGAGAGTTCCCAACAGCCCAAGGCGAAGCGCGTCAAGCAGGAAAGGGCCTCCGTATCCGACCAGACCTTTGTCGACCCGGCCGACCGCCCCGAGAACTACGAAGTTAAGTCCACGAGGTCTTCGAGAGGCGCGACTAAGCCGGATGCCGTGGAAGAGCATGTTCCCTACAAGAATGAACTCAGTGTTCGTTCCAAGAAAAACAGACCTGGCGATCGCCTGAACAAGGGCGACGGAAGTACCCTCCTAGTAAGTGGCCGCTCCGAAAACGAGCTGTGCGACGGCGGAAGGGTCTGGCTTGCTAACATGCTGATGCGCAGTCTACCAACAACGCGTTCGATGTTCGAAAGCTCCCTGCGTATCCAGATCGTCTGAAGACAGAAGCTAACTGTAAGGCGCGCTCGCGTCGTCTATCTCTACATCTTGCGCATCGCTGACCACATTTTGACCAGGTCGTCAACATGCCTTACTCGACAGCACAACGGGATATGCCCTGAGCCTCACGCATACCCACGCCGTGGTGTGGCCGTATGCGACAACAACGCCATCCCCGGAAGCCTTCACCTTTACCCTACCGTATCCCTCCAAACACTCGACTGACCCTTTGCCTCTTGGCGCACTCATCCCCTCTTCCGCATCATCGGCGGAACCGGGGCTCGTGGTAGTGATGGCGACCAGTGGTAAGGTGACATACTGGGAGTCTATATCGAGTGCGACGACCTTGGACTTCATGCGCCAGCAGCGCAACGGCGTGGAGGGTTCCATATCGGGCATGTTCTCAGGCGAGAAAGTTACGCAAATCACCAACGCCGAATCTGCATCCGGGTTTGTCATCGCCTTTAGCACCGGTCGCATGGCGCATCTCGGCGTGCGAGACTCCCAAGGAAAGCCCAGTATCTCGGTCCAGTACCTACGCACAAGCCTCGGCCCAAGTAGCAGCGGCTTCTTTGGCAACCTCCGACTTGCCCTTTCCCACTCGGCTCTCCAAGGCGACATCACTGCTGTACGCTCCGAACGCCGCACGCAGCAGGGCGAATGTACTGTCGTTGCCTCTACGTCCAAGGGTCGGATACACGCTTGGAGGATGCACCGCGGAGGGCAAAACGATCTTCTTGTGGAGGTCGATGGCCGAAACGCGATTCTCAACGCCCTTCGGACAGCGGACCAGAAGAACAAGGAGCTGCCAACGGAGTCTCTGAAGATTCTCGACTTCTGCTTCGTGCCCAAGATTACATCCCCCAAATATGTCCAGATGAGCCAGTTGCGCGAGCCACCCAAGTCGGACATGGACCAGCATCTGCTCCTACTTACATCGTTATCCCGCAGCAGACATGCGTGTCGGTACAACCTGGTCGAGGTCATCGTCTCGCCGGACGCATCTGGACAGGCACTAGAAACCGGGGTGGTCCGACCTATAACGACCTTCTCAACTCCTCCAAGTCATGCAGCATTCACCAAACCCCGTGTCTACCTCCCCAGACCGAATCTGGTTGCTTTCGTCGTTTTCGATCATGCCGCTATCGTGGCCTCCATTGGGCAACCGCCGGAGTCACCCGAATCGCAAATCATGGAAGATAATCATGTTTTACCAGCAACGTTCGAAGATGTAGTGGACTTGCGTAAAGATCCCAGTCTCGAAATCGTCGGCTCGGGCGCCGAAGAGCCTCACTTACCGGGGCTTGGTGGTGACGAAGCGCGGGTTTCCAGGGTCAGAACCAAGAATCCCGCGGCCATCTTAATCGTCCGAGGTAGTGGGACTCTGCGTGTCGCCGTAACGGATGTTGAGCGTTTCGCTAGTGACGCGCCTCCCACGGTTACCGCGAAGACCAAACTTGAACAGGCTGTGTTCTTTGGCGTCAAAGAGGACAACCCCCTCGTCTTTGACGTGCAGCACGTGACCCCTTTCACCAATGAAGAGTACGGCGCAGCTGCTCTGGCGTTGAGCCACGAAATCCTGGCTTCCAACGGACCGCAGTTCTCTTCCGTTGCTCCCCGGGTCGAGGCCAACCTGCAAGAGCGCAGCCGGTACCTGGACAAGATCATGACGCAGATCAAAAGCGTTGACGCTCATCTTGATCGCGCCACCAAATGGCAATTGCTGTGGAACGCCGAGAAGCTGCACGTTGCTGGTACGCTCTGGCGCAAGCATGAAGAGTTTGCGCAGCTGCGCGAAAACGCCACGAGGAAGAAGACGATCGTTGCTGAAATCGTCGAGTTTATCCGTAATGAGGAGAAGTCTCGACCTGATGTAGCCCGGGGTGAGGTTGACCAGCTCCGACATTGGTTCATCCGGGATGTCGACCGTATGGATCTCTTCATTGCCTGGGCCTATCAGGTCATCAAACACAACTCCAAGGCGCTTCTGGATCAGTTGTCACTGGCGCGCTTGATTCAAGAAGCTGCTGAGCTGTACAACTCCGCCCTTCGCGACGCATACGCTTTCCGTGCCAGGCACCTTGAGATGTATGGCTTGGCCGACGAGCAAATGGAGAACGGTATACTTGTTAGTAACTATGCCGGCCTCCCGGAACCCTGGACTTGCCGACATTGGGTTGCGAACAACGTCAAGCGGCACGTGGAACTGTGCAATGAATGGATTCGACAGCAGTGGGGGACCGACGTCGAGGCGCAGAAGGAGTTGGTCTTGCAGACGCGAAGCCTGCTGCCGGAACTGACCGAAATTTACCTGACTGTACTCCAGGAGCTGGCGAGATCCTACCTTAACAGCGGGGATCCGAAGAAGATCACCGATGGTCAGCCATACCAGGATCTCTACGACAAGGACCGCCACGACAAGGTTGTTGCCCTTGCCAGTTCCGAAAGCTGGGAGGATGCAATCAAGCTTGCCGAGGCGCACCGGTCACTGCCTGCCCTCGCCGAAGTCCTCACGCGCGAAATCACCGTTCTTCGCGAGCAGCTTGCCGCACCAGGAATCCCCCCACAACAGGCCGCCATCCTGGAATCGAGAATGGCCGACAAAGAAGAAATTGTTCGAGAGTCCTTTGCCGAGTATGGGCAGGAATTTGCTTTCCCCTTCTACGAGTATCTGTTCACGTCTTATGGAGTCGATGCTTTGCTTCAGTATGATGGAGATAAGCAGTACAAGACGCAGTTCCTACGCACCAAACCCGAGTTGGCCAAGATCTCCTGGATCAACGACATTGTCGGAGAAGAAGACATTGACCATGCTGCCGATACACTTCTGGACCTTGGCCTTACCCAAGAGCAACGAATCTGGAACAAGAAGATTGAATTGAGTCTCGGCAAGTTGGCCCGAATGGCAGAATCCTCCCGGCCGCCCAGCCAAGCGTCCATGAGTGTGCAAGAGGTCGAAGTCAACGGTGCTGCCGAAGACGCCCGAGTTGCTGCCATTGACCGAGAACTCGCGATCATCGAAATCCAGAACGAATTGTATGACACCCAGATACGTCCTGTCATCAATGTGGCCCTGGATGCGTCCGAGGAACTCGGACTCGTGCTGGAAGGATTCTCCCTGAAGCATCCCAAGAAGTATAAGATCCTCTCCCAGATCTTCGAACAGGGTATGAAGCGTCTCCTGCAGCACGAAGCCCTTGATCCTCTCACCTTGATCGACATTCTTACTCTCATCACGTTACCCGCCGATACCAAGAACATGATGGCCGATCAGTTCTTCCTTGCCATTCAAGTTGCCTACAACGGCTTGTCTGGCGCAGAACGTGTCCAAGCCGAGCGACTGATCTGGAGAAGATGCTTCCTCCGAGAAGATTGGACTACCCTCAACAACACCAGCCTCAAGAAGGACAACGATGTTATGGACGTCCTTGGCCAGACTGAGCTCTTCCAGGTCTACTGTACTCTCTTTGCGCACCGTAAGTCTGCTACAGACATGCTTCACTGCGATCACTCCGCTAACAAACCGGTTTCAGAACAAAATGGCGACACCCAGTTCGAGTATGCGCGGATCAACCCTTCGGATGCTGCCGGCGTGTACACCGAGATCCTCGACTCCCGGTTTTCGAAGAAAGACCCCGGATTCCGCGAGAAACTCCTCGACGCCATGCGATGGGAGGACACCAACCTACGAAACCACATCGAGAAACATCGATTGGATGAATGGGCCAAGGAGACGCGAAGATTCGCCGAAGAGGCTGTAGTTCAACAGTATGACGAGTCGACTGCGGACCGTGCTCCAGCTTCGCCCAAGGTTGCTGGTAGGCGAAAGTCCAAGAGGTCACAGGAGGCTTTGGAGGGGCAGAACGGTACACACTAGAAGCGTGTCAAGATCCTGCCCAGTATCCTTGCGGTAGGATTTGAGCCGGAGTAGCTGGCGTTCGGACAGTGTCATACCATTGTAACATAGCATTACAGCTTTGCTTTGCTTGGCAGGGTTATATAATGAAAGCCTCTGCTGTGAAAGGGATGGAAAGGAAAAGGAGTACTTGTGTGAGCTGGTCACTCTTTTCTCTCTTGGCTTGGAAGGACATGGCAAAATGTGCTTGGTACAAGAAGAAAACTGCCTTTCTCCCTTGCATGAATCATGTGCTGTTTGTACCCTGATTGTCTGTGCTTGTGATGGAAGCCACACCTTGTGCTACCTTTGGTGAAGTGTCCTGGTAGGAGAAGCTTGGTGGGTTTCTTGGTACAAGGTGACAGCAATACGTAGTCGTAAGCTGAGACATCCCCCGGAAGGAGCTGTTGGGCATCATGAACAGGTGTGTGTACCTCAGAGAGGCACATGTATATCCAGGGTAGTTTCCTTAGGAGGAAATGTAAACTACATATGAAGCCAGTCACTTCAAAGCACAACAATTATGTCTTTCCCACACATCCTCCAATACCTACAATTGGTCATGAGGTGGGAATATCACCATGGTCTTCAGTGAAGGCGAGTTCACTGGCTGTTCTCACGTGAGGGCGCGTTCCTCTGTTTGCTCTAAAAGGGCTTAGCGTTGGGCCACTCACCCAATGCGGCAACGCCCCGTCTCAAGTGATGGATGGTGCGTGGGGCGGGCCAGCATTGCATATCGGGGCAAACACAGCGAACCCCACAATCAGCAGCAGACGGGAGACGCGCCATGCCAGGTGCTTTACACGCGTTGCAACTCGCGCGCCTGTCCATCGATCTCTGCCGGCAACCCTCGGGCCAGGGCTCAACTGTTGCTTCATATTGGTTGCGCCGGTGCTTACTGCAAGCCCCACAATTTTGATCTGGACGACCCTCGCCCGGTATTTCTTGCGCGCCGTGGCACTTGACCGGCGTCTTCCACCTCCCATCCACAACCATTGCGCGCCAGGTCACAACTGTCGCGGCACCTCTCCAGACCCGATCCGACCTCAACCATCACCACGACCATCATCATGCCGACCGCGCAGCTGCAAAGCGATACGGGCGGCGGCGAGCATGGCTCGGGCATTCGCCGCTTGCATGAACAGAGACGCCTGTTGTTTAAGGGACAGCAGATGTACATTCAAGGCAAGTTCAGTGTTGCTGCTGAACGCTTCGTTGCGGTTAGTTGGTCTTCTTTCTCATCCCCTCACTCATCTCCCCTGTGCAGCTTCATTAACCAGATGGTATCCAGTCCATGCGCCAGTGCTCTTGTGGCGTCGGATACAATACACGTCCTTGCACCTGTAAGGACGTTCTGAAGGGAATCGCCAACGGGACCTTGGTGGAACAGCTCAAAACTGCCTGCACATGCGCTGCAAAGTCCTACATGCATTGTGCCCATCCCGACCATGTCGATGCTCTGGACTGCCTTGCGGCGACGTGCGAGAAAGTCGGAAGACTGGATTTGGCCATCAACATAGCTGTGATCCTCATCATCCTTGCGCCCCGTGAGGCCAGAGGATATCTCCGCCTTACCAAGGTCCTGCGATTGCAGGAGAAGGAATCCCTGGCTCTGCGTGCCAGTGAAGCCGGTATAGCTCTGGTTGCTAAGAAGAACCCCGAGCACCCACTCTTGGAGGTACGTGGTGTTTCGCTTTGATCTCGCTGCGTCTGCTAACTATACAAACGCAGAACCTGCGAAATATCCAGGCTGGGTTGAAGAGAAAAAGCCTCAAACGCGATCCGCTCAAGGAATTTCCCACAGAACTTGTTGCCATGATCTTTGGCCTCACCGACTTCCGTGACCTCCGGTTCGTCTTTCCTTCCACGTCTTACCATGGTGTCTTGATACTGACCCATCTGCATGTAGCCGTTGCTTGCGCGTTTCCAAGTCATGGAATGCTTTCTTCACTAGAAGTGATCCCACCATCCAGGCTCTGTGGCGCCGACAGCGTTATGTCAACCCGAAGCAACTCACCAAGTTCAAGAGATTCTCGAGACTCGCGGGACACACAGTCACCGACCTAGCCATTGCCGGCCCTCTCCAGGGTGCTCCCATCCTGGATTTGTCCAAGGTCCTCCGGCTTTGTGAGAATCTTCAGGGCTTGAGTATCACTTTACTTACTGTGCTCACTGAAATGAGGTTGGAATCCCTCGTCAGTCTACATCTTGGGTACATGGTGTCTGTATCCACGCCAGTGCTCAACGTCTGGCTTCAAGGTTCTTGCACTACGTTGAGGGAGCTTTCTCTCCATAACCTACCCGGCGATTACTTCAGCCGTTTCCTTCCGCATATGCCAGCCCTGGAGTATCTGCGACTCGACTCCAGACAGGCTCACTTTCCGGACCACGGATATCAATGCTTTTGGGTAAGGAACCCCTGCCTCTGGGACATGCAAGACTGACAGCTAATGTTCATAATGCAGAAAGACTTGGTCGAGCGCACCCCGTCCCTCAAGCATCTATGGCTCGACAATTTGGCGACCTCGGTAGTCGACGTGTCTCTGCAAGCAGCCGGCGCCGATTTTCAAGCCCTATACCGCCAAGTCACAAGTTTTAGGCTTTGGCCTGGCCTCCAAAGCCTCTCTCTTGGCCCCGGATTGACCATTCATGCTCATGGGCTACCTCTGCTGCTACCCCCGACCCTTCGCGAGGTCTATTTGTATACCCCGGAATTGGTTGACCAATTCTCCATGCCCGCCCTGAACCCGGACTCTCCGTTCCTCCAACATGAAGTCATCCCACGTCTCGAGCCGAGAAATTTGGAGAATCTGTATCTGGTCTGTTCGTCCCTGAACATGGAAACAAGGGAGCTCCAACACCTGGTCAAGCCGGGGCTTACGTCTGGATCCCTCAAGAAGCTAGCTCTGCGTGAAGTAGGCCACTTGATGCCCGTGCCTGCCTATACCAATACGTGGTTTCGAAGCGACCACCTCACCTATCTGGCGCTCAGCGGGTTCACCATGTGGGGGTTCCAAAACCTCGATGAATACATTCTGGAATTGGTCCTCGGCTTCCCGGCCCTGCGCGTCCTTGACGTCTCCGCGGAAAAGCTGCAATACAGCACCGTGCAGCGGCTTCTTCTGATCGGTCTCGAGACCATATACATAGCACCTGGCAACCCCTACAGGTTGCAGGTTCAGGAATGGGGCAGGGAGGTGGTCGGCGACCACATTGAGGTCGTCGAGGGGCCTAGCCCCGAGTTCAAGCTGGTCCCGACCGCGCCTAGCAGCCAACTTCTCAACTGCTAGTCCTGCCCCCCAAAACACCAAGAGGATGAAAGGGACGACGGCGTTCTGGGTGTTGCGTTCAAGATACCCATCTGGTTGCTTTTGCTTGCTTATTTATGATACTAGGGTCTTGAATTGACCCGATACACTCTTCTGACCATACTGCCTTGCTTGACTATTTTGTGATATGATGCTGTCTTGGTGAATTTGGCCCCTTTGGGATAATTATATCATCCATGATTAATCTAAGTGACAGCTACGCCATAGCTTAATCGCTACGATCCCGTTTATCCTAGTGGCTAATCGTAAATGGTATAATCGTTGTTCAGGCGATTATCCCATAATCTACCTAATGCTATAGCTTAATCGCTACAATCTCGTTTATCCTAGGGGTTAATCGTAAATGGTATAATCGTTATTCAGGCGATTATCCCATGATCTACCTAATGCCATAGATTAATCGCTATAATCTTGTTTATCCTAGGGGCTAATCGTGCATGGTATAATCGTTGTTCAGGGGATTGTCCCATGATCTATAACATGGGTTAATCGCTACGATCTCGTTTATCCTAAAGGTTAATCGCAAATGGTATAATCGTTGTTCAGGCGATTGTCCCATGATATACCTAATGCCATAGCTTAATTGCTACGAGCCCGTTTATCCTAGGGGTTAATCGAAATGGTATGATCGTTGTTCAGGCGATTGTCCCATGATCTATGGGATCGATGATCGAAAATGGAATGGTTGGTTGGGGATGGGTATGGTTGTATGGTTATGGTGTGTTCTTTCGTTTGGACAACTGCTACCATTTGGTAGGCGACGTTCGGAATGTTCAGTCAGAAGAAGTTGATTCATCTACTATCCGCTGGATGATCCAGCGGATGTTTATTCAGCTAGCTATGGCTCCGTCCGGCAGGTTCGACCTAACCTTCCCATCCCAGGGATCTACGATCCTTAGGATGGACGTCGCCTAACGTCCTATGGGTTAATCGCTACGATCTCGTTTACCCTAGGGGTTAATCGCAAGTTGTATAATTGTCCTTCAGGGGATTATCCCATGATCGTCCTGGGTGGTAATGATGAGTACCTTGACGATGAGCGAGGTCGCAGACTCTTGCAGGCGCAGTGTACCTTACCTTACTTCGTCGCACGGGCTCCATGAACATTTACAGGTTCAACCTGGGGGCTTGGCGGCGGGTGGAGGCGCATCTAGGTAGCACAGGCTATGTACAAGGCCTGTGGTGCTACAAGGGTTAGGGCGGTAGTGCTAGCAGGGATGGGTGGTGTTGGCGGGCGATGGATGGGTTTCGCACCTCCTCCAAAACTGTTGCCTATTCGGTGATCCACGCCGTTTCTCCATCTATTACCTACTCGCCCATCCGACTGATTGACTAGTCTTCCCTTACTTCCTCTTTACAAGCGACCCGGATTGTCCAGCCGTCGACTTCATCGCGCATCATGGCGAAAGGCATCGTGCTCTCCACTGCCGGTGCCCTGCTGTGCACCGCGCTTGGGTACTTTGCCCATGCATTCTACACGCATCGGCGTAAGATAAACGAACTTCGAAAGCAAGGAGTCGTAAGTTCAACTCACCTCCCAAGTTGCGAGCTTTGGTTAATGACTCTGTCGGTAGCCCATGCCAGAAGGATGGAGTTGGGTGTTTGGCCACCTGCTTGTGTTGCAGAAATACGTGGACAAGATACCGCCGGATGCCGCTGTCGCGTGGGCGATGCGTGATCTGTGCCAGGAATTCGCCGACACCGAAGTCTTCCTCATGGATATCTGGCCAGTCTACCCGGCCCTCTACACCTTGTTTGGCCCGACAGCCACCAGCCAGGTTTGCAACAAGCACAACTTGCCAAAGGGTGCCACCCTTGCCAATGCCATGAACCCCGTGACCGGCGGCCCGAGTATGATCACAATGAACGGCGAGGAATGGAAGTTCTGGAGGTCTCTGTTCAATCCTGGCTTCAGCACCGGCGCAATGCTGAACAACGTACCACACATCGTCGATTCCATGCTCATATTCCACCATAAGTTGGCCGAGCAGGTTGGAAAGGGGATCTTCTCACTGGACGACTTGGCGACCAAGCTCACCATGGAGGTGATTCTCAAGGTAACTCTGTGAGTGTATCTGCCAGAATGCTGCCGATGCCCTACTGACGAATGCAGGGATGACGACTCGAACTACCAGCGGTCCCCTCATATTCTGCCCACAGCTCTGGGTCGCATCTTGGACTGGCATTCGTTCTGGGACCCCCGCGTGCTGATGAATCCGCTTCGACCTATCGTGCAGTGGTACAACGGACGTTTGATCAACAACTACCTCCGCAAGGCGCTAGACAATCGATTCCAAGAGACCAAGAACGCGATGCGCTCGGATGCGGTCGACGAGAAGCCCAAGTCCATCAAGTCGGTCACCTCGCTTGCCCTAGAAACCTACTTGGCCTCGGACCGCGGCATCCAGAGAGACGTGCTCGACGAGGGGTTCGCCCAGTACGCGGCCTCGCAGATCCGCCTGTTCCTGTTCGCGGGCACCGACACCACCGCCTCGACCTTGGTGTACACGTACCACCTGCTGGCGAAGCACCCGGCGTGGCGGGAGAAGCTGCGGCGGGAGCACGACGAGGTGTTCGGGCGCGACCCGACCCGCGCCGCCGACCAGCTCAAGGCCAACCCCAGCCTCCTGAACGCGTGCCCGCTGACCCTGGCGGTGATCAAGGAGACGCTGCGGCTGTACACGCCGGCGGGCACGATGCGCGCGCCGTCGCCGTCGGGAACCCCCGGGGGGGCGACGATCACGGACCTACGCGGCGCCACGCACCCGGTCGACGGCATCGCCGGCGCCAACGTCCTGCACCACGCGCTGCACCTGAACCCGCGGGTGTGGGCGCGCGCCGACGAGTTCCTGCCCGACCGCTTCCTGGCCGCGCCCGGCCACCCCCTGCACCAGCCCGACCCGGCCGCCTTCCGCCCCTTCGAGCAGGGGCCCCGCAACTGCATCGGCCAGACCCTGGTCCTGAACGAGCTGCGCGTGGCCCTGGTGCTCACCTGCCGCGACTTCGACGTGCGCGACGCCTACGCCGAGTTCGACGCCCAGCGGGAGAGGAACCTGGGCGTCTGGGCCAGGGGCAAGAGGCGCGTGTTCGGCGAGCCGGTCCGGACCGTGCACGGGGACAGGGCGTACCAGACGGACTCGGGCGGCTTGCATCCCGTCGATGGGTATCCGTGTTATGTCAGTTGGGCCAAGGACGGCGGTGCATGAGCTGAAGTTCAATGCTAGGTACCTTGAGTCGCATGTAGTACCTAATAGAACGCCGCCTATCGTTTATAATGTCTGTACTGTTGCTCTGCCATGCTATGCTATGATATGCTATGCTCTAGCCTTAGACACTGATAGGTTTTCCCGGCTCGGAGAAGATGACATGCCGCTTCTGCTATCTCACGTGGGAGGTACGGGGGCATAAAAAGAGATCTTCTGCGAGCTTCCTCACAATCTTATCACCCATATTGCCTGTTGCAGTCCTATTACTCCCTGCATGATAAGCTGTTGTCGAAGGAGGTGATCTCGATTGCTCGGCTGGCAGTCGATGCGGAAATACCAGGGCCTGAAATGGTAAATCCCAAGTGCTACCAGGGGGATTCGAACCCTCAACTTAACAGAGTTGATTGCGTGCAATCAAACCGTCAGGCCAAATAGGCATTGGTAGTATGTTGACAGATGCTGCTGTAATTCAAGCCTATATGCCGCGGGGGGGAGTGGCGAGGTGTTGGCCAGGACACCGGTGCGCGCCGCCGCCAAACACGCGCACCGCCGCGCACCGTTTCTTCTGGACGGCTGCCAGGCCAGGCCAGGCCAGGCCATGCTCTGCTCTGGACACTAACATGCTTCCCAGGCTCGGAGAAGAATACATGCCACCACGGCACCAGCTTGACTTCGACATCCCGCCTCTGAAGACGGAAAGCGGCGTGCGCCTCTGCGTATCCCACGAGCCATCCCACGAGCCACCCACCGGCTCGATGGCAAAGCGCAGGAGAAGCACGCTCGCAAAGGCCACGATCTCCGTCGACGCGAAGTTCCGCCGGGTCGTGCGTCCGCGTCCCGGGCTCGCGGACGAAGCGCCGGTGCTGGAATTCCGCGACGTTCGCCCCTCCCCAGGCCTGCGGCGAGCTGTGCTGCACCGTGCTGGGGATCAGGACCGTGTTGCCCCTGATGAATCACCGCGGTGTTAGCCCTTTGACCACCCCCTCATTAGGTATCCGTGGGAAGAACATGACAGACAGACAAACAGACCACAGACAGACAGCCGATTTACTTCTTCAGCAGGTACTTCCCGTCCAGCACATGGTCCCCGACCACCCCCCCGCGCCGACTGCCCGATCCCGTGGAAGCGGAAGGGCCTCCTGCATCGAGGACGCCAGCCCCGGGCAGCGGTTGCGGACGTGCTCGAGGTCGAGGTGGACCTCGCCGATCCGTCCTTCCCCTCGTGGACCACCCGCTCCCCGCCTCTCCCGCCGACACCCCCCAGTGAAACCCCGTCCCGAACGCCGCCGGAATCGAGCTGCCGACCAGCCCGAGCGCGCCGCCCGTCCCCATCCGCGCGATGTCCCGCACCGGCACGCCCAGGCTCAACGGGGGGACGCGTACCGGGCCCCGCGCGTACGTCGACGCGGAAGAGTATTGGCCGCCTCCTTCCTTGTAGTACTGCAGGAAGGCCGAGGTGAGGGCCCCGCGCGCGGTGATGGTGGGTACTTAGGAAGCCCGACATGAATGAGAGGGACCAGGCCGGCTTCCTTCGTACTCGCTGTTGCGACGGGGGGGTCAGCGGTCGCGGCGTGCCCGGTGCCCGAAGACGGAGGTAGGTAGGTAGAGGTGCACAGACTAGTACTTACGCGGCCGCCCGGACAGCCGGGTCGTGGAAGGGGTTGCGCGCGGCCCGTAGACCGTCGTGGTAATCGTCGCCTGCAGCGACGCACGCCCGCCCGAACAGCGCGACGGCGGTGGGGGGTGTTGCCGGCGCCCAGCGACGCGTGGAGGATCCCGACCGCCTTCGCGTTGATGGCGTCCAAGCTCGGGCCCTGCACCCTCTCGACCATCACCTGGTGCAGGAACCCGTCGGGCCCGGTCGCGCCCCCGCCCCATGGTCGCCAGCGCCGGGCCGCTGATCCCCCATGAAGCGCGAGAACATCCGCACGAGGATTGGTGAGAGCGATAGCGTTCGCACTTGCCGCTGCACCACCGGGATCGGCGACGTGTCGTTGATGATGTAGAAACGGGACCCCGGGAGGCGGAGAGTGTAGATGGGGAGCTTGTATTTATTGCCGCCAGAACGTCGTCAGTGCTCATGTCTACTTCCAGGGTCGTGGGGTTCGGAGTCTTGCCTTAGGTGACGGTGGAACGCAGACCCTTTCGTGCCCATGCTGATCACCGGACTTAGAAATGGGATGGCATTCTGGACTGTTGGGGGCTCTCTCGCATCCCGAGTAAAGCGCAGCAAAGCCCAGATGAAGACATAAAAGCTCGCGCCGAAAGCACGGAGTGTCCAATGGATCAGGAGAGAGGCGGGCGGTGAGGAATCTGGGCTACCTTACGAGGCACAAAAATAGCAAGATGTCAGGAAAGATAAGCCAATGCGTACGTGAAAGATAAAAGATGAAGTTCATGTCACCTCGCTGCCGGATCGCAGGCTGCCGGGAAAGTCTGCAGTCCCAGGGGTCTATCGTGGACCTGCACCTCATGCAAGGGACTTGCAACATGCACCAACTGCCACGATCTCCCAACACAGGAACACCCAAGGCCCTCATCCACAGCTGTTGAACTTTTTGGCTTGGTAAGTATTGATTAGAACTCGCTGTACGCGGCAGCATAGGCGATTTGGTGATGCTTGCCGTGTAAAGTTAGGAAAGCTTGCCTTTTTAGATATTGGGTTAACGGCAAGTTTTTCTAACTTGATATGTTAAAAATCAGGCTTCGCTCTGATTTTAAGAAGGAGACTAACCACCTAGAGCGCCACACCCAGCTTGAGAGACGAAGGAAGGAAGGAAGGACAGGCGACAGGCACTTGGCACGCGAGAGAGAGAGAGACGGCAACCGGAAGGAAGGGACGGGAAGGAGTGGGGGGTCCCACTACCTTGAATTTAGAAGGGGAAAGGCAAGCTTTCCCAATGAACACAGGGCGCACCAGTCTTGCTCGTGAGTAGCAAAGTCGGGTATTCGTAGCTTCCACTTAGCCGCATCGACTGACGCGCCCAGTGCTGCACCGATGCAGACGACGTTACCAGTCCAGTCGCCGCGAGGTAGAACACCTTTCTACGGGGCATTGATTGAGGTGCTTGAGACGCAGCAGGAAGTCGAGGACGCGCAGCACAAGCCCGCAGAGGCAACAGCACCGGCGCCAGGTTCCCCGTCGCGAGCCCCAGATCGAGCCAAGCGGGCGCCCCGAGACCACGATGCCCAGGTACCGGCCCTGTATCGCTCACGATAAGCTCGACCCGGGCGGAGCATGACGCACGCCGTGGCTGTCGGGATTTTGGGCCGTGCGCCCGGCAGTCATGATCGCGGCGTCCCACGCGAAAGCGGCCGCCGAGGGGAGCATCGGCCAGCGCCGCCCGACGACATCGCACAGCGGCGCAATCCCCGGCTGCGCGGACACGACGCAGTCGGTGTTCGAGGACGAGATGCGCGGCGACGCGATCACGATTGTCGAGCGGCCTAGGGACGCTGTGAATGCTTTCTGGGCGAGCGAGGTGATCGTGGGCCAGAACGTGGCGCCATTGGGGGTTGTCACTGGCGCCTCAATCGCCACCTTCGGCCTCCTGCGATCCTGGAGATCATGTGATGGCCAGTAGACGCCTGCGGGCAGCGCCGTGGGCTGTCTTTCCAGACCCCGCGGCGAGTGGGGTGATTCCCAACACCTCCATTGCCGACACCAGGCTGGGCAGGGTGCGATCCCATATCGGGTGCGACGCTGGCTGAACAGCCCAGAAGATGTAGTCTAGTAGATAGATCTGGCCTCCATGTCGTCCGGCGTGATCTCGTGCGTAGCTAACAGCTTACCAGTAAGGCTGTGGCGTCCCTTGACTATACCATTCTCCACGCCGAGAGGAAATATGGGTTCAGGTAGGATGACGACCGTATGCAAGGTACTAACCATCCCCGGGATCACTTTCTTGCAGATAACAGGCCTCGGAGGCGGGGCGGGTCTCCGGTGCTCTGGATATTTTGGTGGTTGAGCGTGGGGGGCCATGTTGCGCAGCAGCGGGATGAGATGGTCGCGTATGGTAGATACCAAGGATTAGATAATTCCTCCAGTCTATGGATAAGACGTGTACGCCAGAGTTGGGTGTGCCGTAGCGGCTCCTTCGGCAGCTTATATGCCGGGTGCGCTGCGTGCCTGACTTATGTGGCAGGTATGCTGCATTCCCAGGTTTTATACCAGATACGCTGCGTTTCCGGTTTTTATATATCGGGCACGCTACATTCCTAGTTTATACCAGATACGCTGCGTTTCCGGTTTTAATATCTGTTACGCTGCGTTTCCGGTTTTTATCTCGGGCACGCTACGTTCCCGGTTTTTATCTCGGGCACGCTGCGTTTCCGGTTTTTATCTCGGGCACGCTGCGTTTCCGGTTTTTATCCCAGGTACGCTGCGTCACCGGTTTTTATTATCAGGCACGCTGCGTTTCCGGTTTTTATATATCGGGCACGCTGCATTCCCAGGTTTTATACCAGATACGCTGCGTTTCCGGTTTTAATATCAGTTATGCTGCGTTTCCGGTTTTTATCTCGGGCACGCTACATTCCTAGTTTATATATCAGGTACGCTGCGTCACCGGTTTTTAATATCAGGCACGCTGTATTCCCGGTTTTTATCCCAGGTACGCTGCGTCACCGGTTTTTAATATCAGGCACGCTGCATTCCCGGTTTGTATGTCGGAAACGCTGCGTTGCCAGCTTATATGTTGGACGGGCTAGCAGCCTGCTTGCCCTTGCTTGGTTTCTACCAATTGCTTAGTGCAACTCTCGTCGCTTTCAAGATAACATGGCTGTGAGACATTGAGATAAAGATGTCGAGCACCGCCCCTGGTCTACCATCCTGTCGTGTCGGAATCGTACGATTGAACTTGATGAGAAAGATACGCTTGCTTCCCGTGATAGTTGGAAGAATAGGATGGGTCATGGATACCGGCAGAATGGTCTACCTTGGACCGGTGGACGATGCAGCAGAGCCTGGAGTTCATGTACCGGTGCTGCAGCATGAGCTCGAAGGACGGCACCACTGAATAGGGCCCAAGGTACCTAACCTACCGGCTACTTGATGAACCCCGAGACGCAGCTTTTCTCCCCCCTGCGCACACACTCTTTCGCTGTCTTGTCACCAATCACTTGTATATGCCCTCCAACCTCCACGCCTGCAACCACCACCTCATTGCGCACTTCACCATACCGGTACACCACATCTACGCACACAACCACTTCACGCCATTTCGTGAACTTTTACTCCCTGTTTCTTCCCGAACGAACCGAGCGAGCAGCATGCCGCCCCGAAGACGACGCGCGTCCCCTGCGCACAGTCCGGACCCGGATTCGGGCTCAGAATCCTCCTCTCAAGGAAACAAATCCTCGAAGGACTCCTCGACCAGAGATACGAAGCGCTGGCCGCAAGACCAACTCGCCAAGGCGACGAAAGACATGAAAGAGTGGCTCACATCTGAGCGACCAAAACTTGACCTGCAAGACATTGCCAACATGCTGAAGGTGAAAGCGCCTCAAGCGGGAGACCCGATCGCCGGGGACCTTGTATGGACTCCGGAAATGATCGCCGAAACCCAGGCCAAGATCGATACCGACATGCAGACCGACATGCAAGATGCCAACCAACAAATTTCAGCAATGTTCTATAGAGTATGTATGCGGTTGTGGCGCTGCTTACCGACACAGATCATATCGCCTGCTAACGGGTTGGTATACGCATTCGATGAGAGCACGCCACGGCTAAGCGGAAAGCTGGTCGATTTAGCTTGGCAGAGGCGCTTCAACGGGGAACTCACCACCCTTCTCGCCCATAAAGTGTGGGATGGCAGGATGTGGTTTTTGGTCGCGGCGCTTCAGTTCGCATGCATCTGCCGAGCAGATGATCGACGCTTGTGGGAGCCCAAGCTTCCCGGCGCAACACGCGATCCGTTCTTCGACGCATTTGCCCTGTGTCAGCAAAAGGAGACCAACAGAATGCGTCAAATCCGGCTATGCCACTGCAAGATACGAAGCAGTTGCCCATAAGGCTAGGATTCTTGGCGAGCAGACCCCCCTCCAGGAACAACAACGAGGATCACATTCTGGAAACGATCGATCCAGAGAGCGAGAGACGGGACCAGTAGACACTGGGCCCGTGGAGGAAGACCCGCCCGCTGACACTCAACCACCTTTCCACGCAGCTCAACGAGAATCAACTATGGAAACGGGATCAAGTCCCCGAGGGGAACGTATTGGTCTTGGCACCCCAATAGGAACTGGCGAGGACGGGACTGGAAACCCACCGAAGCGGGACGTAACCGTTCCTGCTGCAACCGGAGCTGACTCACAGAGCAAACCTGGGAGCAAACACCACCGAGACAGTAGTGTTCCGTCGCCCAGAAAGAAACAAGACACGAGAGTGACTCCCCCGCGACCGACTCTCACGTGGTCGACTTCCATGCGACCGGCTCCCACGCGACCGACTCCCAGTCTGATGACAACCACGCAACAGACTCCCAAGAACACAACGTCTATGAGAGACCGTACTCTGCCAGTCCTCGAAAGGACGCTGGAACCGAGAACGGCTCTGGAGCGGTCGTCTCCCGAACATACTCGTTCGCTGCCGCAGCCCACACCCAAGTCTTCAACGAGAGGTCGAAATCCTCTGTTGAAATCGGGAGGAACAAGCGACCAAGATATCGAACTGCCCACGTCGGGGGTCGAACCGTCGTTGGTGCCCTCGAGTGATGCTGCAGGGGGATCGAGCACTACGCCCCAGGTGGCAAAGAAGCCCGGGCACCACGCAGGGACCGAATCCGGATCCAACTCCGAAGACTACGACGAGGAGGATGAGGAGGATGAGGAGGAGGATCCCATGCTGAGAGATCTTCCAATCAAAGGATTGGAAAAGATGAAGCAAAGGGGTCGCAGATAGACTGTTGCAGTTCAAGCTCCAACGGCCAGTCGTCGATCATCCGAGAAGACCTTCGACCTAAGCTGGGAAACAGCCGAGACAGAGGGTTCCTTAGTAGCTTCGTAATAGAGTTTCACAAGTGCCTTTGCCTGTTATTGATTTTCGTGACATTTGTACGTTTTGATTGTTATGGTGCAACAAAATATGCAGTGACAGCCCTTGTTCTACAGATGCATGCTACGACCCATTCTCTTTGGAGACAGGATTGAAGATACTGTGATCTGAGTTCCCATCATACATCTATGGGTTAGAAAACATGACTGGACGCTTTTCAAAGCATTTCCCATGGTTCCCTGGTTCAAGAACCTTCCACTTATCTCCAGCAACTCCGAGAGGGTGCCATCTCGGATACGGTGTACACACGTTGCGCAAACCATCCGATCCCTTCGATCCCAAAGCTCTTCTCTCTGTTCCATCCATCGTCCATCACACTATCCACCCGTTATCCCTTTCATTTAGGAGGTATATCTCAGACCACCTCTCCGGCATGGTCCAATGTGAGAAGCTCCGTCGTCGTAACCCTTCACGGAGCGGTGAGTGAAACTGTTGTGTGGCTAACGATGCTCTTCTGGCATTGCTTCAGGCTTCGTAGGGTGAGTTAGGTACCTACTTTACCTACCTAAGGCACTTACATGACAGGTACCTAGGTAGGGACCTTGCTATCAACCTTGGAAGACGGGGTACGGGTGTGGAGCCGGGCTGTTGTTGTGGCGCACCACAGCGACCTGCTACCTTGTACGAGCGCTGTGGCCCCTCTTTGAACTACCTTACCTACCTGTACCTACCTCTACCATTCAAATTGCCTCTGGCCTCGTCACACTTCCGTCCTCTGCCAACCCCAGTGACACATCTTACTTCACACAAACTTGTCCAAATTGCACACCCAGCCGCAACCACACACCAACACAATCCATCCATCCAAACATGAAACAGAATCCCGTCTGAATCCAATTTTGATTTTTTCAATCACCCGACCTTTTCCTGCGCATACGTCTCAGCGACCGTTCATACCGAACTAGCCCCGACCGTCTCTGCCGCCGCAGAAGTCAGGAAAATGTGCGACCACCAGAATTCTCAGATCTGGCTGACGAAGGAAGAAGCGCATGTGCGACTGCGCGAACTCGCTAGGATTTGCCGTCCTGATTGCGAGGCTATCGTTGTCGTCGAAAAGCGAGACGGCCTCTATCGGCTACGCTTCCAAGATAGCTACGGATTAGATGACGCCCAAAGCCTCATCAACGTTCTATCAAGACCGAGCTCGGCCCGCCTCACTGGTCCCAGTAACCAGTCACGCTCTGGCGCCAAGAGTGAGCCCGCTGCGCCGGCACCAGGCCCCCTCGACAACCAGCGCACCCGCACGCATGGGTCTTCCACCACTGCCGACCATGCGGGATCATCGCAGAACATGAACAGTGCTGACGCCGAGCGCGATGCCGAATCAGCTCACTCGACGGGGACCGAGCCAAAGTACCGAGACCATGTGCCGGAAGACATCCCCACGCTGGAGCACCGGCTCTTCTGGGGCACTCTCGCTATGGAGAATCAAGAACTCGAAAAGCATGTCGGTGACTTCATCGACATGCTAGATCGCCTGAAAATCCATATACCGCGATGGACCCAACGAGATCCTGACGTCGGAGAACTGATGGCTGTCCTAGAAACCACCATTGACGAGTTCCAAACCGCCAGGTCGAAATTCGTTGTAGCGAACGATCAGGTTGCCGCCGAGAAGGTTGCCGTGGAGCGGCTCAAGCGAGAAGCTGAGCAAGAGCTCAAGAAGGCCCAGTCGGATCGTGTTAACCTGCAAAAGGCACAGGCACAGTTGACCCAGGTGGTGAAGGCGATCAACGATCCAAATCGCCCCGCGAACGCCGACGTAAACCAGATCACCGAGGCAGTGAAGCAGCTTCGCATTCCTGAAGCTATCAACTCGCTCAAAGTTGAGGATCTAGCTCCGATACGAAACCAACTGCAAGCAATGCACGAGGAAAGCATCGGACACATAAAAGACGACGTCAACAAGATCAAAGAGGTCATTGTGGCCATCGGCGACGTAGTACTCGCCCCCGACGACAGAGGTCCACAACCAGCGGCGACCGATCCCGGCAAAGAGACGCTACCGCAGCTTGTTCAGTCTAACCTGACTCTCAGCGGCGAGTTGCAGACGAGGACCAAAGAGAGCGCGGCTCATAAGCAGAAGGCAGATCAACTGCGCAACGAGTTCAGATGTTTCAAGAACAACATCGAAGGATTGGAGGAGAAAAGGTCGGTCATAGAGCAGAGGGTCACCTCTATGCGCGACAAGGTCGCTGCTCGGTTAGTTGGGTACACCCAGCGTCTGGACCGCACCGAAGATATGGCGGCTAGCCTGTCGGCGCAATTGAAACACGCGCGCGCCGAATCTCGGTATTTTCGAAGACTCGTCGACGCCCGGGACACCGTCGCTCGAACGAAGCTCTGCGAACAGCACGAGATGCTGTTGCTGTTTGACCCGACCCAGGTACTCGACTTAAACCTCGATCCCGATCCCCACGTGGAGGCACCGTCTTCGAGCTTGACACCATGGAAGACGATCGTGTTCGAACAGAGCCAGTTGTTGTCGTCATTTGACGTCTCCATGGTGGCCGAGCCCCCAGGGCTCGACTCTATGGTCCCTATATTGTGGGCGACCATTTTCCACAAAGGTGCTTTAAACGGCCTCGAAGGTCTCCTTGAGCGCGAGGCCGACGGTCAATGGTATTGCAGCAAGCTTCTAGAGCACCTCGCTGATGACCAAGACTGGTCACGAGCGGTATGTGACCACAACCGCTGCTTCCAGGTCCGAAGGGATGCTTCAAAAAAGCGTTCCTTGATTGCCAAGCTCCGTGATCGTGACACAAGCCCGTCATGAACGCCGCAGTAGGAGTAGCTTCCGACAGCAGGCGACCTTCCGTGTCCTGGCTCGGTGGTCCTGCAGACGCGAGGATATGTGGCTCTTCAGTTTCAGCAATCGAAATCTTTTCCCTGGCTCTCTGACCTCTTACCGTGTCTCCAACTCTGTGATCGTGATGATGTGATAGATACCCTTTGGTCTGTGAAGTTTATCATGGCGGTATCTTTAGACTGTCTACCGCCACACTGCCCATTCGATGACCTGCGCCGTGATAGGGACGGCGATGAGACACACCGAGGAGGTGGGAGTCGGAATGGAGGATGTATTTCAATGCCTACCCACCCGAGGTGGGCGACTGTGCTTCTCTTTCCTTCCATGTGACCTTCCTATGTATCGCCCTTGGTTCCTTGACGACAATTGAGCCACTCAGCTACCTCCCCTACAAGAGATCAAAGCCCACGTAACCTGAAACTGTCCTTCAGGGATCTTGTAGAACCTGACACAATGGTCTCCCGTGAATGGATGCGATCTCGATAATGTTCTGGAAGTCTGTTTGCCGACCATAGGATTCTTCAGCAGGGACCCGAGAACGAGACACTTGAAGTACTGACTGGATAAATTTGTTTTGCTACCTGTGCAAGCGTACCTGAGTGTTATTCAGCGTACTGAGTAGTTGCAAATACCCCGCTAGATGCTCGTTGTTGAGACGGTAACTGGGGTGGTACGTCGCCCTCGCGAAGGGCCATGCGAACTTCGCAGATGACACCAATGCAAAACAGTCCCGAGGTCCCATTTTGACCCTTTGGCTTCCCCTCCAGGCTCCTCCATAAACACCCCACACCACCAACCCCAACACCAACACCAACAACAACACCGACACCAACACCAACATCAACACCACCAGCATCATCACCATCCACCACCCTTGCATCTCGTAAGTACCTCTGGAACCCTTGGTTACCTCCATGCGATTGAGATCCTCTGAGACCCCCACCTGCCGTGTCTCGAGCATTGCGGTGCCTGTCACCTTCGCGCCACCAGCTACCACGACGCGACTCCCGACGCATCATCGCATAACCATCAAGCTTGGACGCTAGGTTCCGACGCACCCAAACGCTGACTCAAGACACAGGCGTTTAAACGATCCGACACCCCCTCCCGAACACCCGAGCGTGAATGATCGCCATGTCGAGCATTCGCCTGAATCCCACATCGCCCCTGGCGCAAGCCAGGCGGTCGTATGTAATTGAAGCTGCCACCAAGGCCTTCTCGCTGAAACACGAAGAAGTGTTGAAGAAGCTTGACTCATGTACCACCCATGTGTTCAAGCACTTCGCGAATATTGGAATGGGCGAAATGCTCACCGAGAATTATGTTGGTTGGTACGTCGAGTCCACCTTCTGGCTTGAGTGCTTCAGGAAAAGAATACCCGAATACCCCAGCGAGGAGCAGAAATGCTACCTTGAATTTGCTTTCGCGCACCAGAAACCGGTGCGACTTGAGCCGACTGAGCCTAGGTGCCAGGAATGGGTCAACTTCTTTTGTCTCGCAAAGAGAACCGAGAAGGACAACGCGAAGACCGCCATTTCTTCCTCTGGCGGTAAGAAACCTGACCAGCCAGAGGCAGTTCCAACCGAATTCACTCCCGAATACATTGCCAAACTTGACCCGACAGCCCGTGATCATATACTGGCTTTGATGTTACAAGGGAAGTTGGTTGTCCCCAACAGGGAGAAAGAACCTCCTGCCGTTCAGTCGCCTGTCGAAACACCGACCCATGACTTGGCCACTGGCAAGTCAAATCAGGACAAATCCAAGACCCCATTGTCTCTGACGGCGTCGGTCCCTGGCAAGGGGAAGGACAAAACGAAACTGGCGCCCGCGACACCAGCAGATCCAACGAAGAGTTGGGCCGACTCGGAAGAAGATGACGGATTAAGTGACCACTTTGTTGCGGAAACTACTCGCAAGCTCATCCCGGAGACAAAGCCCGAGGGTACGAAGCAGATGGCCGCGCCTACCGGAAAGCTCTTCTCGAAGCCAACCGCCTCGAGTCATACCTTGAGAGTTGTCGGCCCTGACGGCACCGTGTACCAAGTGCCTCCGAGAAATGCTGGAGAATAGCCAAGTGAGGAGCCCGAAGTGAAAGAAGAGCCCGCTCCTTCAAGCCTGGCATCTAACTCAGCTGCGCAACCCACAACCAGAGAGCAACCAAGCTTGTACGGTCGTGACGAAACCGAACAAGAAAGGGACGAGTACGTAGACTATGAAGCCGATGATGGGCCCGAGGAACAAGGAGAGCACTTCGAATACTTGTTCGATGGGCTTCCAGCTGTATAGGCAAAAGAGGAGCTTAGAAATCGATAATGAGCTGTTTTACTCTGAGTTTACCTTTGGCGCTGAGCACCTGGCCCTGAGCTTCCACCACCAATCTCTGAATGTGAATCAGACTAAAAAGCTTATGGAAGTGCATCAATGCCTCGAAACCTGAAACGTAATGTGTTCAGTTGAATGCGATAGCTAGAAGAAAGTGATAAACCAAGTGAAAGGGGTATTATACTAGAAGTATACCCCGAGGTGCCCGGAATCTGCACTGAAGGATCATGAAGACCCCAAAGTTGCTCTGGAGCCGAGAATGGGTTCATACCGTCCACATACCCCAGGTCAATCAAGTGACAACCATACATCTAACACATGCCTAGGTACCTGTGATAGGCGGCCTACCACTGTAGGCACCTGTGTGGAATTCGCAAAAAGGTGCAGTCGCCAAACCACGTGACGTAAACCCTGCCTGGCCCAAGCCTTTCTCGCATCAGGCATGAAAACCACCCAGCAACGACAGCCCCCCCACCACCACACACGCACACACACACACACACGCGCACGCACACAACCACAACATCACCGCCACTGCCACAAATCCCCGTTTCTAATTTCTTCCCCCAATTCGTCCTTTCCACCACCCCCCCCCAAAGCCATACTGAAGACAAATTTAATAACTTTGCTTCACAGAACATACCATCCAAGATGGGTAATTTTCCGAAGCGCACGAACGACCGCGGTCGAAAGCGCCCTCGTTCTCCCGAATCCGAATCCGAATCCGCGCACGGCCGCCGGCCTGCCGCACGCCGACAGCGTCGCCAAGGAACAGGTCAAAGCAGCCAAACTGCGGACAACCTGTCACCTAGTGACGCATACGATGCATTTCGAGCGGTCCAGGACCATGGGATGCGCTTGACCACCCTCGAGCAAGTCCTCCCCGAGTTACGGGACATGCAGAAAGAGTCGCCCAGCACGATAATCGTGTACAAAACGTACGATACAGGCCGAAACACCGCTTCCCGTGAGGGACGCGGTATGGCGCCGGCAAAAACCGGCGGTGACCGTAACCCTTCACACCCGTATTATGCTGAAACAGGCTACAATACCCGCGAGGACATGCGAAGACCGAATGCCAAGCGTATGGCCGATAAAGAAGCCAGGGAACGTTCCATAAGGAAGCAAGAGGAGGACAAAAATCAGCGTGGTCTCGAAGAGGCCTTCAAGAAGCTGGATGACCTCGAAAAGGCGCACGCTGCGAATACCAAGGCTGAGAATCACGATCGACAGGCGAAGAGCCGATCGACGCAAAGTGAGGCCGCAAGACGCAGGCGAGATGCACGGATGAGACTCCTTGCCACGCCCAACGAGAACCCGCCCAACCGGAACCCGCCCAACGAGAACCCGACCCGGCGTCAGAGCCCACCTGTGCCGCGAGACTATCACTCGACTGTGCCTCCGCGCGATGCTACAAACCAGCCAAGCACGGAGCGCACTCGCTCGTCGCAGTTGTCGGATGACCCCCACGCGGCACGGCCAGACATCTACCGCACCGATGATGGACTGCCTGACCTCGAAGAATGCGATTTGAGTGACTTTCTCCCGCCACCATAGGCGAAAGAAGATCTTAGGGACTCACAACGGGCTCCAACAGCCTGTCGTCCATCATCCTACAGGATCCTTGGCCTAAGCTGAAAAACAGCCGAAACCGAGGTTCCCAGAGTAGCTTTGTAATAGAAGACTGTTACGAGTGCCATTGCCCATTCTTGACTGCTGTGACATGTATAGATCCTTTGACTTGATAATTCCGGATGCCTTCTACTTGATCTCCCGACAATCCTCCCTGGATTCTGCCGCTTCCCGGTGAGCTCCGGCAGCTCCGAGAGGATGGCATCCCGGACGTATTTTACCCACCTGTCGTAGAGCTTCGGAGCCCTTCGATCCTCAAGCCGCCCCTCCTTCGCAGAACCATCGTCCATCACGTTCTTCATCGACAAGCCTCCAAGTCCGCATGCACCTACGACTCACGGAATATCGTGAATGGCGATACTGAGTCGTTCGGGCATCCGACTTCGTACAAATGCTGCACTGCTCTCGTCCGCTCGGCATCGGGGAAGATCAGAAGCGAGTGCGAGATGCGAAAGACGATACAGGGAAGGGGACTCGGGAGTCAGACATTCACACTGGACTACGACGTTGAGCAGTATCACGGAAGGCGGGAGCCGAGTCTCAGCCCAGGACACCAATCGACATGTATTTATCATCGGCTATGTACTCGGAGATTTGTGGTGGCAGTCGCCACCGGCCACCACAGGCCCCACTTGGGGGGCCTACCTTTGAACGCCCCCCACTTTAACTTATAGTAAAGGAACTATGCTTTTTTTACTTATTTAAATAACCTTTATGTTATGCGTGGTTATTATATAGTAATAGTTAAGCATCGCAAGCTTATTATAGCGAAAAAGACTCTTTTTTAAACTGTTTAATTTTTTTAACTTTTAATTTTAAGACATGACGTTAGTAAAAACGCATTTTAACGGTATAAATTTAGTTAGTTATTAATTAGTTTTTATAGCGTATAAATAGGACGTAAGCGTAAACTTTAGCTTTAAAATAATAAAAAACGCTTTATTAAAAAAGACGTTAATAGTATTAATTTAAATATTTACTTTAAACTTGTTAAAATTATTACTTATTAAATCGTTTATAACGTCGGCGAGATAATTTTTAAAGTTTTAAGTAGTAACTTATTAAATTAAAAAATAATTATTTAAAAGTTTAGCGAACTTTTTTAAACGCTTTATAAAGCTATAATTAATAATTTATTTCGGCTTAGCGTTAGGATATTAAAAAAACGTATTTTATTATTTTTAAAAAACACGTTATTTATTAAATCGCTTAAAACGTTACTTATTAAATCTTTTATAAATTTAACATAAAGCTTATTATTTTAAGTAACGCTTTATAATAAAGTTTTATTTTTTTAAATAACCCCTTATATTGAAGTTTTATCTCTTTATATAAAAAACACTTTTTCGTTATATTAAAATTTAATACCATAAATCCTTATTATATTAAAATAAAAATTATTAACTTTTTTAACTAAATACTTTAATTTATTATCGTTTATATTTATATAAATTTAAGTTTATTTTATATTATAACTTTTTATTTTTTATTTATTTAAAGACCATAATTACGATAAATGTTTAAATTTTATTTATAAAAATAATAAAAACGATATTAAAAACGAGAACGATAAATAAGTTTATTTTACGACTTTTTTATAAAATATAAAGTTTAAAAAAAAGGACGCCGCGAAGTCTTTTTTAAAAATAACGAATAAATAACATTTATAAAATGTTTTAATAAATAAGTAACGGCGAAATATTTTAACGGATAAAATAAATTAATTTAAACCGTTTTTTTTAAAAAAGCTTTATTATTTATATAAGCTTTATATTTTTAGTTAATATTGACGAGATATTAAGATTTTATTTAAAATAGTAAAAAAAATTAACGGTAAAGATTTTGCTTAATTAAGATTAGCGATTTTTAATTTAAATAATTTTTACGTAATTATTAGCGTAATAAACCGCATAATATTACTAACTTAACATAAAAATATATTAATAGTTACGAAAATTATTTTTAATTTATTAAATAACCTTATAAAACTATTAGCGTTAATAAAACGTTTTACGTAATTTATTATTAAATATCACGACGGACCGATAGTTAATAAGTTTTAACTATTAACTTTTTATTAAACATTTATTTTTTAAGCTATTTTGGGACTATTAACCTAATAAAAAACCTAGCTTTATCCGCCTTAGTTAAAACTTTAACCCGTATGCCTTTTTTATTTAAAACAAAACGCATAATAATATAAAAATTACGTAAAATAATATGCGCATAATTTATATATACGTAAACCACGGTTTTAATACTAAAAGCTACCTTTTAAGTAAATATATAAAGAACTTTT